>SNQJ01S0174715.1:3869-20202 GCA_010110895.2 Picea sitchensis | reverse complement strand
GACTATATCAGAAAAAACAAACTTCCATATGCTTGCACAGAAATGTAAAGAAAAGGCCCCATTATCTGAAAATCCAGTGGATTTAAATATGTCTCTTGGGTCCTTCAACCCCATTAGACCAGTGATAATAACAAATTTTTCCTTCTGGTTCATCTAGTGCATGTTTGGATAGAAGATATTATTCCATATTGTAATTTTTGTAATAAGCTCAAAACTGATAGACTGGAACAATTTAATTAAGTCTTTAATTATGAATTTCCATCCTTCAACTACACATACCTGGAGCCTTCCTTTGTTTAATAGCCAATAAATTACAACTTTGGAATCACCCATGACCTAGAGGCGATGTAAAGACAGATAATCTGCCAGCATGAGAGTGGCCCAAGCACCCATAAGTTTCGCTCTTGTGTTTGTGCCTTTGCCACAGTTATATATCCATCTTGTGACTATTAAATATGGATTTTTTATTACTCCTCCCGCTCCACACGAATTTCCATCAAGCTATGTCACCCCATCGAACCATGCTAATGTTGTATTACTTTGTTGTGGAATATGAATATCTCTCGGGGGTCTATCCTTCAAAGGAGCGGAGACTCTATTTTGAAGAGACAAAGTCTTATAAATCATTGCCTGGAGAGATGGAGTGGTTTCCTCAAAAATATCTTTATTCTTCTCTAACCATATGAACCAGCATATATGAGCAGCTATCGGAGTAGGAATTGTCTTATCGTCGAACCAATTCTTAAAGCAATCAGACAAAGTGTTACCTTTCCAACTATTTTTTAAGTTATGATCAATGATCATTTTCTCCCAAACTGATTTGGTAAAAGAGCATTGCATAAACATATGATATATATTCTCAAAATATTGTTTATAAAGGTAACATCGCCCTCGACCTTCCCATCCTCTTGTTTGAAGAGTATCCCAAGTAAGGATTTTTCCTTCCGCTTACAGCCAAATAAACAGTTTGATCTTTAGTTGAATGTTTCATTTCCAAATGGACTGTCTCCAAGTCCCCACTTTCCTCAGGTTCTTTGTTGAAATTATGGCCCAATAGATGTTTTTTATTGTAGGATATCCACAGTTATCACCTCCTATCCACATCAAGTCCTCTTCGGTGTCCTGTAAGAAAGCTCTTGAGTCAATAAGTGCCCATCTAAATTGATCCCATTCTGGAGCAATATCTCTAGAGAAACCCAAGTCAGTGCTACACAACGAATAAGAGGATACGTGCTAACTATCAGAATGCCTCATGTTCTGTGCAAGTGTAAACATATTCCTATTATTTAATGAGGACAAAATATTAATTGAGAGAAAAGAGTTTTCTCCCATCCCTGGAATCTTATCTTTCCAAAGAGTGATGAATTGGCCCGATTCTCGATTCCAACTTAACCAGTGGGTGATTAAGTGAACATGTTTTAATAAGCCACTCCAAATTATTGACGATGCCTTCCGTTGGAATGTGTGGGATCTGAACCAATTTTTAACAGTCGTGTGAGGGAGATACTTATCCATTATTACTCTATGCCAAATTCCATCACTCTTCAAAACTCTCCAGAGTGAGATCACAGCCAGTGATTTACTAAATTCAAATATATTACGAATACCCCAACCACAAAATTTCTTTGGTATAGTAATTTGTTCCCATTTGCATAGATTCAGTTGATTTGATTCATTGTTCCTTCTCCAAAGAAAATTAAACATCAATTTTATTAGAGTATGTAAGACAGAACAAGGAACAACAACCAATGACATCCAGTAGATGGGTTGACCTTCTAACAATGACTTTAATAAGGTGAAACATCCTCCCAAGGACAACCATCTATAACACTAATTGTCGATCTTTTTTTTCCAATTTTTTTAATAACCAAACCAATGTTCAACTCGCTTCGGCCCAGTCTTGAGAAAATAACCAAGGTATTTGAAATCGGATGCTATATCAGAGAAGATATAAGGAAATATGGATTTGAATGGAATTAATTCCTGCTCTGTCATGCCTTCTTGTAGAATCGTAGTCTTTGTTCCAATTACCTGTAATCCTGATGCTAAGCAGAACGATTTTATAACCTTATCAATATCCCACCACTCTTCCATAGTTTCATTTGTCATAATAATCACATCATCAACAAATAATATATGGAGAATATTTATGGTTATGGAAACTTTAATACAATCAACTTCCATTCCCTTTGACTGTCTTTTAATAACAGACTTAATCCTTCCATAACCAGTATAAAGAGTAGAGGGGGTAGTGGGCATCCTTGCCTTAATCCCCTTCCACATTTTGATAAATTTGTAGCCTATCTGTTTATCAAAACTAAGAAAGATGTGGATACCACACAAATCATTATCCAATTAGTCACCTTTAGGCACATACTGATTTGAAGAAGACTCATTCTCAATAGATCCCAGTTAATGCAGTCATAGGCCTTTTGTAAGTCCAATTTTAAGACTAACGATTTTTTTTCATATTTTTAATGTTGTGGAGACATTCATGAACTGTTCCTATGGCATCATGAATCTATCTGCCTTGCAGAAATCCCAACTGCTTCTCCGACAGTGATCTGGACAGAATCGGTTTGATCTGATTAGCTATAATATTTGAAATGATTTTATAGTAGAGGTTACAAAGCGAGATCGGTCTGTAATATCCAAAATTTAGGGGCTTGTTTAATTTGGGAATTAAAGCAATAAAAGTCGAGTTTAAGCCTCCTTAAATATTTCCTTTTAATTTTGATTCTTCTAACATATCTAGAAGATCCCCCCAACTAGATCAAAGAAATGGATAAAAAACTTGACAGTCCAACCATCAGGACCCAGACTCTTATCAACTTTGATTTTTTCTAAAACTTCTCTTCATTCCCCCAAATTTATCGGCGTAAATAAGGCATCATCTTCTGCTTCCATAACCAGTCCAGAAAACATGGTTGCCACCCTGACTTGGTCGCTAGTAGAAGGAGAAACTTGTTCTTTGAAAAAATCTTTGAAATGTTTTACAACCTCTTCTTTTATGTTTTCATGGCCATTACGCATATGCCCCCCTTCATCCATTATCTCCCAGAAAAACTTGTGATTTCTCCTAAAATTCACAAAATTATGGAAAAAAATTGTGTTTTGGTCACCACTGTGAATCCAGATTGTTGGTTGCCCTGACGCCAAATTTCTTTGCTTTCATTAAGTAACCTATTTATTTCTTTCTCCATATTTTTCAATAATGAATCCTTCTCTGGTAAACATGTTCCATCCGGATTTTTTTGTAACAGGGAAGTTATCTCATTATCCAGATATCTAAGATGTGATTTTTCCCTGAGCTTACGATCCTTTTGCCATTCTTTTGTGCTCTCCTTTAGATCTTTAAGTTTATAAACTAGCATTTTCTGTTTACCATCTTCGTCGAGATATTTTGGATCATTCCATAGGTTTTGAACCATCACTATGAAGCCCTGATCCAAAATCCATTGAGGATTTAGTTTGAAGGGATAGGCCTTAAAAAGGGGTGGCAGTTCCAGCTGGAGAAGGACATGAATGTGGTCTAAAATGAATGGATATTCCACCCAAGAACTGTAGATGCCAACTAAAGAAAGAAAATCTTCTAATATGAAAATCATGTCCAACCTTTTTGCAATTGAATCAGCTCCAGAACGACCATTTCGCCAAGTGGGAATAACCTTCCCCGAAACAATATCAATGAGTTTATTATTTAGAAAGAAAGCTTTGAAGTATCCAGCCAAATAACCCAGTGAGCTGGATCCTCCCCAGATATCGCCTAAAAATAGATTCAAGTTGAGATCCCCTACTATAATTAAATTTTTTTGAGCCAGCAAGACAAAGTCTTCCAACCGGTCCCAAAAATATTTCCGCTCCACACAAGGATTGTAGATGTTTAGTACTGAAATATGCCTTTTGCTAGCTAAACATATCCCTGTCAATAAAATCCGACCATGGGTAAGAAATAGAACTAGATCATAAAAGTATGGATCCCAAGAAACCAACAAACCACCAGAAGTTCCAACGGAATTGATTGCGTAGCTTAACCAGGTCGGCTGTAAAGTGTGGAAGAAATTCCTAGATTTTTCAGAATGGACCAAATTTTCCTGAAAAAAATACAATTTCAGGGTGTGTTTTATCAAGAACACAACGAAAAAAAGCCAATTTTAGGGTGCCTCCAGTCCCCCTTAGTTTAAGAAAAAGAAGAATCATTATTTAGCCTACGTCAGGGCCTTCAATTCTCTAAGTTCCCCACCTTCAGTGGTTGTGCGAGTGTTTGGTTCTAAAGTAGAAATAATTGTGGAATTTTTTTGGGTGCTCCTAGTCTTAACATGCGAGTGTTCTAAGCCTAGGCCCCTTGACCAAGAGAAATCCTTCCCAACCCCTTCAGCATTAAACATGAGCAGCTATCCTCCCCAACACCAGCAGTAGGGTTTATGATAGATTTACCAAGGTAAACGAGAAGTTGAACAATGGATTCTTGATCACGGATAAAAGGTAACAATGAGTCAAGGACTGTAGTGAGAGAGGTCTCCTCATCCCGGTTCCCTATATCCAGGTGAAGAGGAGGATATTCCAAACAGTGGACATGGGGAACCCAAGAGTGGTTTGACAGAGATGGATCAATAGGATCCAAGGAATGACCCTGTTGTGTAGGCTTATCGTTGGACTCATCCTGACTATCAGGAACAATAAAAGGATCAACCCTCGGAGGAAAATTCGGTAAAGTAGTATTTAAAGCCTGACATTCACGGCTCAGACCAATAGGAAAAGAACCCCCTCTGTCGTCTAAATGTGACACATCAGCTTTTGTAGTAACATGCTTTAGCTAATCAGAATAATTTAGTGCGTCATGTTCCCATAATAACAGTGATGAAAAGAGATTTGGGTAGTGTGTTTTTACTTACCCGTTAATGTAGCCAACGACTCTGATTGACTGAGATCATCCTGTGTCAGGTGTACAGGACCATTTCTGTAGAAACTAGTTTTTGGGGAGCAATCAGGAGAGCCAAATATATGGTCAGAGCCTTCTGGTTCATCAACACCACCACCAATACATTTCTAGTCCTGCCTCAGGTGACTTGTGCTACGGAAAAAGATACACCTAAACAGAATTCCTAAGTAGTCCAGACGATGAAGGAAGCATCGACCCCTCCATTCAATCTCTATGGAATCTGGTAGCCCGAGATGTATATCCAATTCAACCAGGATTCTGCCAACTTTCCTAGTTGCCATAAAGAGTGTAGCTCTATCTAACATAATAAACGTACTGAGAGAATTTGCAATGGCCTGCAGCATCTCTTTGTTCCAAAGGTGTAAAGGTAACCTAGGTAATAGTACCCATAAATGTCTTAAGGATAAATACGCAAATATTGGATCAAAGGCCACCCGCCATCTCTTTAACATGAGGCTACTACCTCCATTAACCCACCTATTCTCCAGTAGTAGTGCGACATCTTCAGGTGATTTACAAATGAAACCTAACCAACTTTTAGTAAGGTATAATACTTCAAGGGTATATCCTAAGAAGGGAGACCATACCTGTTCCACCGAGACATGAATTTTTTCTTTGCACATGTTCCTGTAGGAAAATCTCCCCACCAAGCTGCATGATTCCATTCTGCAAGTATCCTCTAGAAAAATGTCTAAGCCTAAAACCATCCGCTTAACCACTTTATTGGATTTCCTCTACCTGCAACAGTTCTGAGGTGAAAGTGTATTATTAAAAACCTCCCCACGAGAGCCAGAGATATCAACACCTCGGTCTTCAGCTTGCGTACTGCTCCTCGAGCAGAGCTTCTGCACCTCCGGAAAGGTATCTGACAACCCAGGTAGATAAGCTGAGAACGATGGCATAACAATAGAAACTCTGCTAAGGCGATGAGTAGGAGTAGCAGATGGTCGAGGAAAAGAAGGAGTACCAAGTGAGTGCACCCCCAAAGTATCAATATTTTTAATAAGACCTACCTCCTACCATAGTCCTTCATCTGCCTCGCCCATTAACTCACGAATGTCAGCATTAATGTTATCCAGCCAATTAAGGGCCATTATGGAGCCACCTAGGATCCACTAATGAGAACGCTCAAGAATCAAGGGTCCCAAACTTCCCGAAGACCAAGATAAGTAAGGGTAATAAATAAGGAGTAGTTGAAGGTTTAATGTAACCTGTCCACCTGTAATCCACCTTAAAGTTCCAGAAGTGGTATTAATGTAAGATCCTCGTTCTGGGAAGGGCATTACAGTTACCAAGAAGGGTAAAAAAATTATAATAAAAGAGCCAAGTTGTATAATAACGACACCACCCACCCAAACTCCCACTAAACTAGAACGACTCTATACAATGACTACTCAGATAAAATAGGAGAGGAAACAACAAATACAAAAAACAATAGCCAAGTAAAAAACTAAACCATGTTACCTAACATTGGAAGAGGTAATAAACTTAGCTAGAAAAGATCACGTATACTCCGCCTCCATTGCTAGAGATCACATCTAACAAGAGATCGACTCCGGTGCAATACAGTAGACCTCCCGCCAAAACCGAGTTCAATTTTGTTTTTAAAAATGCTCCTTGGTTCGTCGTCATCCCTCATTACCACTCATTCAATTTTAGATCCCAAATCAGGCTCACTTAAGTTGTTCTTGAACTTGTAAAATAACACAAGAGTTTCAATTATATTAAAAAATATTCTTAATTTTATTAAATATTAATAAATACATCTCAAAATATTTTTGTTAAAACTTCTTTTCAATACACATTTTCAATTAAAAAAACAAAAAAACTTTATGAGATATCTCCTATTTCATTAGATATCTTTTTTATATTGGTTAACCAAGTGAAACCTAATGACAAAATATAATTCTATCATTATCATAGAAAATTATAGAAATTTTTAAGATTTTATATTTTTAAATTAATTTTATTTCTATAATAAATATTTTACAAACCACATTAACAAAATTGAAAAACAATTATCCTATAAAAAAAACACCAATCAATATTTAAAAACATCTATTTTTAAAATTTAAAAACAATAAAATTAATATAATATAAATATTGTAAAAACTTTCTTATAAAAAATAATTTAGTAAAAGGAAAAACAACCAGAGACAGTTACAATATAACGTAGATAGGGAAATGTAGTAACCTATTAAAAAAAAGTCTTTACCAAATTTCAACAACAAATCATTTTGAATAATACAGCATTAGCTTTAGGTGATGACTAATCAGTTGTGAATTAAGAGAACAACAAATCATTTTGAATAATACATCATTAGCTTTAGGTGATGAGTAATGAGAAAACTATGAGGTTTTTAATTTTATTTTTAATTTTAGATTTTTTAATTTTATTATACTTTATTAAATAAATTTAAATATTTGATTTTTTAAATTTATATAAATAATTATCATATTAATATAATTATTGATGCAAATTATAATTTTAAATATACAAATAAATCATAGTCCGGAAAAGCACTCAGATTACACAATCCAACTAATATATATACCATTCTAGATATTCTTATAAATTTCTGACCCAATTTAAAAAACAAAAAAATACAAAAAAAAAAATCGACCAGTCAAATATTTAAACTTATTAACTTGACCTGTATTCAGCAGATTTGTCATATTTGTCTTTAATGATATGTGACAAACCTCTCCCGCTACAGGACACTGGAATTACGTAAGGGCTTTCGTAATATTGTGTGTAGGCTTGAAAATGGAGACTGCTGAAGAAAAGACCAGAGGATTTTTCATCCATCCCCTCAAATTGAAACAGTCCACACGATGAGAATGGGACACAAAATTTCAATTATCGCAAAATTTTATACATCTTAAACTTTAAACAAAATTATATTACATCCTCATCAAATTTCTTTAAACTTTAAATAAAGTTGAAATAAAAGAAAAGGTGTATTATTAAGTTATTATCTTATTTAGTTGTAGAATAATTGTGATAATTGGAATATTTATCTTAAATTATAAAAACTATAAAATATTTGAAATTATAAAATGTTTGATGTATTTTTGTAAAAATATTTAAATTTTTAAGGATTTTATATAATTTAAATAGGCTTGAAAATGAAGATTGCTAAAGAAAATACTAGAAGATTTGTCATCCATCCCTTCAAATTGAAACAGTCCACACGATGAGAATGGGACACAAAATTTCAATTATCGCAAAATTTTATACATCTTAAACTTTAAACAAAATTTTATTACATCATGATCAAATTTCTTTAAACTTTAAATAAAGTTGAAATAAAAGAAAGGTGTATTATTAAGTTATTACCTTATTTAATTGTAGAATAATTGTGATAATTGGAATATTTATCTTAAACTATAGAAACTATAAAACGTTTGATGTATTTTTGTAAAAATATTTAAATTTTTAAGGATTTTATATAATTTTTATAAAATTTAGGTTATTTTTTAGGAAAAAAAATGTATTGTATAAAATTTAGGAGAATTATAAAAAAAGAAAAGAAATTGGTGAATCCTTTTTCAAAAAAAAATATGAAAAAATAACCCAAAAACACTATATAGCACCTAATTTTTTCTAAAATTTAAATGTGTTTCTTTCTTAAAGGTCATAAATTTGAATTATGTTAAGATATTAAAATACACTACAATATAATAAGTTTATTAATTATTTCGGTTTGGTATTTATTTTTTATTAAAATATATCTAATAATCAAATCACTCAATCGATTAAATCTTTTATAATTGATATTATTATTATTATTATACAAATGTCACTGAAAACTTTAGATTATTCTTAAATTATAAAGGGCTACTTAAGAAGTTTCAAGTGAATGTTGAAAATAAGTTTGATGAACAGTTTGAAATAAATGCTGAAATAAATGCCTTGCATTCACCAAACCATCCATATTATTATTAAATAAATTCCCTATGGCATCTTTCCACTTTCACTTAGAGACACTTATTGAACCTCTTAAATATATTTTAGTTAATCATCACAAATTTGATATGTATGGTTGTAGTGGGTAAAATATTTTGCAGCATAGTTTGTTTTAAATAGAAGAACCATATTCATCTTTGTATGAAGAAGATAGGTAGATGTATCATTGAATACACGGACAATAGATATGTGTGCAATAACACATATTGTCAAAAGAATTTAGTTTTTTTTTTTTGTAAATAAGTAGTATGGATTATATTAAGTGCCTGCTGAGCTGAAAAAAAGTGTCAAAGACAGCAATGTACAGGCTACATTTGTTGGACTACCCCAACAGAGGGGAAACCAGTCCAGCCAGCCCCCAATTCACAAGTTTAAGTATGTCACTGGGATATTGAGAAAACAAAGTTCAGACTATCTATAATCTAAACTATAAGCCTAAGAAAACTTGACAAAACATCACTAGATAGCTAGACACCTGGCCCATAGCCTATCCACGTAGCTCGGAGGTCTTCTATCCAAGGTTCCCCTTCCATGAACGTTGGCTGGTCGTCCCAACGTGTTTCCTTTCTTTCGCCTCACTCCTTGTCCTCAGCTTGGGCTCGTCGATCTGCTTCCTCCTGCTTCGCCTCTGCTGGACGCTGCGCTTCTTCCCTTCCTGCTTCCGCAACAGTGTCAGGTGCCTCCCCTGGTGCTGAGACAAGCGGGTCCGAGGATAGTTCCATGTGCATAGACGTGAGAATGTGGAGGAAGGTCGCGGAGTTTTCTTCTGTAGCCTGCAGATGATATTTGAGGTTCGCCACCTCCTTCCTTAGCTCGAAAACTAAATCAAACAAGATGCCCAGTCTATCTCTGAAGTGCTCGTTGTCGGGGTGGTCCGTGGGGTGGGTGCACAGTCGTTTAGAAGCACTGTACGCCAGTGGTGCACTACCCAGACTGCTTAAAGGTCCAGGAAAAGACATTGTTGCAGTGAATTGCATCCGGGGATCCTGAGGGCGGCTCAATGTCGGGCTCGATCCTCGCTGTAAAGTGGCCATGGAATGGAGGAGTCGAGACTGTGGTGGAGATGGGGCGGTCGTGGAGTGAAGGGGAATAGACTGCGAAGGAGGCGGAGTGGCGGCCATGGACGGATTTTGTGGATGGGAGGAAGAGCAAGTCGACGGTGAAACTGAAGGTGAGACCAGGGGGCGTTGGGGCTTCCAGGGGGAGCCCCTCCTCGGCCTCCCTCGAAGCCTTTCTTTCATTTGAGCGGGCGGGCGAGTCTGAACTAAACTAAACCAGGGATGCAAAAATACAACTGAGACAGCAGCTGAGCTATCCTGGTCATGTTTGCGCCGTGAAGGGAGGAGCCCTTCAGACCGCAAGCAAGGAACAATAACCATCACAAAGAGCCAAGCCATATAATTATCTGCAAAGGGACGTAGGGTCGCGTAACTCGCCATTACCATTGCATTTAACATGAAACGATTGCTATTAATCTCCCAGGACAGCTCCCACCTGCGGCACGAGACCATCACGTGGTTGCGTGTCGCTGTGGACCGTGTCCGTGCCCATCTGCCGCCATGTAGAACCCACTGACACCCCATCCGGGGAAGTATCCACTGAGCCAGCTTATCGAATACACTGCTGGAGGATAGGATGATCTGGATTCTGGGCTGAGTAGTAACGGAGGTCTGTTCCTTTCCATTATATGCCCACATTAGCTAATTCATCCGCAATCTGATTCGCTTTCCTCCAGATATGTGAGGGGACAATCACCTGTTGGGAATGCAACAATCCTACAATGGTCTGCAGGCCATGTGAAAGCCTCCAACTTGGTGAGATACTGTCCGGATTGACCCTGTGTAGGATTCTACGCAGCAGGCCAATGATGACCTGAGAGTCCCCTTCAACGATGAGCTTTGTATAATTGTTCTAGGAGGCCATTTGCAAACCTTTGATGAGGCCCCAAAGTTCTGCTGCATTGTTCGTGGAATGCCCAAGGGGGCCTGCTCCTATGACTAAGATGTGCCCCAGATGATTACGGAAGACCACTCCGTAGCCTGCGTCTCCCAGATTTCCTTTAGATGCTCCATCAAAATTGAGTTCGAGGAAATCCTGTGGGGGAGGAGACCAAAGGGAAGGGCTACTCAGAAGGGGAGTGGGAGGGGGGGAGGAGGGCAACTGAGAGGGAGGAAGAGGAGTCCAGTGCCGAAGGACAGGGAGCTCAGAGGGAGGGCAAGCGAAGTCTGCGACTGACCAAGGTCTAAGCTGGAGAGTTTCCAAGAGATTACGTCGACAGAGAGACCAGCAATGACTCTAAGGGTGAGCTTGATTTCAGAAGATTTGTCTGTTTCTTTCTTTCCATATTTGCCAGAGGACAAAACCAGGTAGGAGCTGCCAAACCCTGTTGAGGTAGGGCGAGCTAAAAGCCTTGTCCCTCCAATTGGAGAGAGTGTCGATGACACTGCCTCTGAGACGGTCCGAAGTGCGCATAATTATCGCTACTTGATCCCAGACTTGCGTTGTGTAAGGGAAAGTATTAAGAAGGCGATTCAAAGTTTCCTCTGCCCCTCCACAAAGAGTACATATAGAAGGACCAGTAAACCCCCTCTTTAGAAGATTATCCCATGTGAGGATGCTTGAATGTAAGACTAGCCAAAGAAAAAGGGTGATTTTCGGCCAGTGCTTCAAATTCCAGATCTTCCTCCAGATCTTTGTGTCTATGGTGTGAGTTGTCTTAGTCTTAAGTTGATAGGCTTCCTGCGTGGAGAAGGAGCCCTGTGGTCTGTAGCCCCACCTAAGTGTGTCCTCCCCATCTCGTATGGGAATTTTTCTCTTATCCAGCACTTCTTGAAGAGGTGCCAGATCAAAATGCCGAGGCTGATTAATTCGCACCCGATCCATGTGCCAACAGTGCCAAGTGTCCCCAGTTGAGTTGTTTTGCCAGTAATTCGCTACCTTTGTTAGGCCCATACCTATAGCATGGGTACAAATGTCGCGTGACCACTCCTCATCATTTAAGGCTGGCATTTGTTGCCAGGAATCTTGCCAGAACAAAGTCGTTTCCCCATTCCCTATCTCCCAAAAAGCATGCTGCGTGACAATCTGCCTGTTCTGCTTGGCTATTGTCCATATCAAGGAGCCCGTGTTATCCCCATTCCATCAAATCAGGTTATTCTCTGCTGCGTTAGAGGCGTATTTCTTCCTCCACAACTTAGCCCAGAGGTCTGTGGGGTTTTTTAACCAGCGCCACCAAATTTTGGCGCTAAGGACTTTATTCATTATAGAAGGATCTCTTATCCCCAGTCCGCCCTGTTCCTTGGGCCTACAGATCTTTTCCCAGCTGACTAGAGCGATCTTTCTTTCCTTGTTAAGGCCCTGCCAAAGGAAATTTCTTTGCAAGCTTTTGATGGTGTTGAGAACAAATCTGGGGGCGGCTAGCACAGAGAAAACATAGATCGGAAGGGCTTGAAGGAAGACTTTGAGTAGAATGAGACGGCTAGGCAGATTTAAAGCCCTGAAGGTCCAGGAGGAAAGATTTTTGGAGAAGGAAGAAAGGAGATGCTCCCAAGAGGAGTTTCTGAGGGCGTTGTCAATTAGGGGTATGCCTAGATATTTGTATGGAAGGGAGCTTCTGTTGAAACCAAGGATCTCCGAGATGTGTTGCTGAATCGGGGGGGAGTGTTGAAAAAGAATATTTGAGACTTATCCTTGTTGCATTCCAGACCGGAGGCATCAACAAAGATTTGGAGAATCTCCTTGAGTGAGTTGGCTTCTCTAGCGGTCGGGCTGCCCATCAAAAGGGTATCATCCACGAATTGGCTGTGGGAGATAGGCAGGGAAATACCATGCAGAGGTAAACCGGTTAGAAGGTTGTTTTCCAGAGCCGCTTGGATAGATCTACTAAGTCCTTCCACCATGATGATGAAGAGGAAAGGAGAAAGGGGGTCTCCCTGTCTAATACCTCTTGAAGGGGAGAAGGGATTCGAGGGTACACCATTGATAAGCAGGGAAAAGAAGGTTGAGGAGGTGAGATTTAAGATCCAAGTAACCCAGTTTTGATCAAAGCCAAAAGCTATAAGCATTGCTTTCATATATTCCCAACTGAGCTTATCAAAGGATTTTGATATGTCCAGTTTTAAAAGCACCCCTGGGGTTTTTGTTTTCTGCAAGGAATGAATTACCTCGTGCGCCAAAATGATACTATCCAGGATTTGTCTTCCCTCAACATACCTCGATTGCTCTGGGGATATGATTGTTGGTAGGATCGGCTTGAGTCTGCGGGCGATAAATTTAGTGAGGAGTTTGTAAATAACATTGCAGAGGGCTATAGGCCTGTATTGCTTAGGTCTATTCGCTTGCCCTTCTTTAGGGATAAGGGCGAGGAAATTTTCATTAAAAGCCCTGAGTACCTCTCCCATGATCCTTGAGTCTTCCAAGATTTCCCAGACTTCTGTTCGAATCATCGGCCAACAGTAGTGGAAGAAATCGCTGGTGAAGCCATCTGGGCCCGGAGCTTTGCATTTGGGGGTGTCTTGGAGCGCTTGGTCCACTTCTTCGATGGTGAAGGGTCGAAGAAGGGTTGCGTTTTGTTCCTGAGTCACAAGGGCAGGCACGTGCCGTGTGATTTTATTGATTGCTTCACGTCTGTCTGGAATAGGTTCTGTGAGAAGGTCCTGGAAGTATTCAACCAAATTTGTTTCCAGATCTGCATGGGAGTGAAGAGTCTCCCCCTCCTCTGTAATGAGATGCGTGATTTTATTGGAATGTATTCTCTGGATAGTAGCTCGATGGAAAAATTTAGTATTACTTCCCCTTCCTTGAGACATTGGATCTACGACTTCTGTTTCCACAATATCTCTTCCTGTCTTTTCCTTTCTGCAATCTGTTGGTTCACTTTAAGTTCCTGGCTTTTGAGTTCCTCTGTGAGTCCTTGCTCTCTTATTCGGCACTGAATCTCTTCCATTTGCTCCGTCAACTATTTTTGTGAGTCAAAGATACTGCCGAATGTGTGCTTGTTCCAGAACTTTAGCCTTTGTTTGAGATTCTTCAACTTTTGTTGGAACTTATACATCTTTGAGCCATGAGATATTTCTGCCTCCTTCCACCAGTCGTGAATGTTCGCTTGGAAGTCTGGATGCTCTAACCAGAATTGTTCAAACCGGAAAGGTTTCTTTCCCGGAGTGGCTGGGACATCCAACCATAACTGTATGGGCCAGTGATCCGATCCAATGCGATTTAAGATACTAGATTCTATTGCAGTGTCGTCCATCATGAATGGCTCTGAAACAAGGAAGCGGTCTAGTTTGCAGGCGATTTGGTGTATTCTTGTTCTTCTGTTGGACCAGGTGCGAATGCCATTATTGGAATCTACATCAACAAGCCTGAGGTCATCTATTAAACTGTTGAAGTCGTCGGAATCTCGATCTAGTCTTCGTGAACCTCCTTTTTTTTCCCCCAGGCTGCAGATGATATTAAAGTCGCCCCCCACTATCCATCTATGGTGTTGTGTGAGGTTGGACAAGTAACTTAGGCTTCCAAGGAAGGCTTGTTTGTCTCTTGGGGTGGCTGGACCATAGACGTTTGTTAGATGTCCTGGCTGGTCAGAGCCGATGAGCCTATAATTGGCTGTAATAGACCATCTAGTGGTGCAAAAGTCTTCCAGCATGATAGTATTGGTATTCCAGAGGGCAGTCGGTCCTCCATCTGTTCCTGCAGCATCAATTGAGACCATTCCTCCTTGCTTCCAAAAATAAGGGAGTAGTCGATTGAGGTCGTCTGAGGTGCATTTTGTTTCCTGCAACATTACAACATCCGGTGCTTCTGCTATGATCAGATCTCATAGCAGTTTCTGCTTGCTACATTCGTTGAGGCCTCTGATGTTCCATGATACGATTTTCATGATGACTGAGGAGGGGGGAGAGGGGGAAAGCTATCTGAGATCAGGTGGATCTGCCCTGAGTTGACCATAAAGCTTCCAATTTCCTGTATGAGCTTATTTGTTGATTTCCTTCCTCATTTTTTCTCGTCCTTTTGAGCCTTATTTGGGTTTTTTATCTGACTACCCTGGATGCCCAGTGCTTTGCTGGCTCGGGCAGAGGAGCCCGTCGAAGAGTTGAGGTACACTTTGTGCACCTTCCTGAGCTGATCCCTGGGTATGGTGTAAAGTTTTTGATGTCTATAGGCATGCTCAAGGTGTTCCAAGTCCACGCCAGCTAAGTCTTGTTCTTCCACCTCCATTTCCTCATCCTCGTCTTCTATCTCCGGTTGCTCTGGCGGATCCCTTGTTGTACCCATTGGGGGAGGTTCTGTCTTCTTATTCTGCACTGACCTTTCATCCTCTAGGTTCTTGGTTTGAGAGGCCGTATGCTGGGGCGGTGGATTAGTATGTACTGGTGTTGAAACTTCTTCTGGGTTATCTTGTAAAAGTGAAAATTTGTTGCTGGAGGAGGGATCTTTACTTACCTGAGCTGGTTGTTTTCTGCCTCCCTGTCGTCTCCGCCCCGCTTGTTGCGTGAATCCCTCCTTGTCCTTGCCATTGTCTGGATTCCCTTCCTTGTGAATCACATTGAGTGGTCATTCTCTGAAGAGATGTCCATGCTCGTGGCATTTTCGGCAGCGGAAGGGGATATGTTCGTAATCAATGGTTTGAGCCCAGTCTTCATCATGATATTCCAACATAATAGAACCTGGAAGCGGCTTGGCTATGTTCAGATAAACGCAGATTCTTGCATATGAAGTGTAGCGTCTTTGCTTTGTTGCTTCAGAGGACTTGACATAAATGCCAATGGTGTTGCCTATGCCAGCAAGAACTTCCTCCAACCAGAATTCCTCGGGAAGAGAGTACAGCCTGATCCAAACCGACGCATGGGTGAAGTCTTCCTTTTCGAGGCTGAACTTTTCTGTCCAGAACCTCAAGAAGAGTCCTGTCGAGTTGAAGAAATAGGGCCCTCCATCAAAGATACGATTCCTGTCTTCCAGATTGTGGAGGATTATTGTGAAGAAACCCTTCGATCCAAGTTGGAGATCATAGTGGCCTTTTGGCCTCCACCAGTACTGTATCCATTTGATTAGATCTCGTTCTGAGGGCCATAGCCCTAGAAACTTTCCTACTAGAGCATTATCTCTCATATATTGTTTATGCTCCTCTATACGAGGCGAGTTTATGACATATTTAGGGGCTTGTGGGGCTTGTAGAATGCACTTACCGGGGATCCAAGGGGCCGAGGCACTTGCAGTGATAGTCAAATTAGAGGAGTCAATATGACAAACAAAATCTAATATTTTCTTTAACCATGGAGAATGGATTTTCAGTTGTATTCAAAATTGATACAATACACCGATCTAAGTTGTGGCATCTAGGATATGGTCACTTGAGCTACAGTTGTTTGATTTTTTGTATAAGAAGAAAATGGTAAGAGAACAACCAACTAAAACATGTG
>SNQJ01S0174713.1:0-10950 GCA_010110895.2 Picea sitchensis | reverse complement strand
ATCTCAATGTCTTTTCCTCTCTGCCATAGGATTGATCCCACCAAGTGGTGACACAAAACCCTCGTCACTGCTTTAGCAGTGTCGTCATTTGGTGGTAGAGCCTACAATAACATGGATTCCCTAGGTAGATCCTGGTTGCATGATAGTGTCCATGTTGTCACTAACAACTATAGGTTCGAGAGTCCTCTTTAGCTCTTCCCTGGTTATGAGTTTGAGCCTCATTTGCATGATTCCTTATCACTCTTGACCTCACCCTCAGGACTCCAAAAATATAATGGGTCTTCTTTTAAGCCCTTTTTAGACCCTCTAAACCTGAAAATATTGTCRAGTGATCTTCTGGCCTTTCACGCTCATTAAACTGAAATTTGAAGTCTCGTCTATCCGACGATAGTTTACCCCTTTTTCGGTCTGAACGGTCAAATGTACGAACAAAGGTATACTCTAGAGGCATCGAATCTCTAGAAGAGTATTCTTAGGTATAATTTTAACCCTTTTTCGGGCCTGAGGGACTAAATTTACAAAAAAGGAACCCCCACGAAGTCCATAGTTAAGATCTTTTTAGACTCCCTAAAATTGAAAAGATCGTCGAGTGACCTTATTTCTTCACACTCATTAAAATGGTCCAGAAGAACATTCCTGACGGAGTCCATAGTTAAGCTTTTTTCAGACTCCTTAAAAATGAAAAAATCATCGGGTGATCTTGTCTTTATCACACTCGTTAAAATGGTTTTGAGTAGATGTCTTATCGGTGCTATTTTTCCCCTTTTTCAAACCAAGTAGACTACCTTCAAAAAAGGTACGCTATTGGAGTCTCCTTTTATGTTTTATAGACTCTCTAAATATGAAAAATGATCGAGCTTACCTTCTCTGGGCTCGTTAAACTTACATCGAAGGATGTTACCATTGTGTGTTTTGTTAACCGCATTTGCATACCTGAGTTTTTGGTATAATTTCGGCTCAATGTTTCTCTCAACTGAACCATCTGAAGCATGCCTTATAAGCAAGTCCTGTAGAACTTTTCCTCTGCGTCTTGAATCCTTTGGCCCCAGGAGGGATTTTTCCTCAGTGTCCTTACTTTGAACATCAGTCTTGTCCTTGCGCCTTGAACTTGTATGTTTGCGACACTCATCCATCCTTTGTAACATAACATTATTTTATTCTTTTTACAAAATTATTGAAAAAGACAAAAAAAATCAAATATAGCCAAGAAAGAGGAAGGGAAAAGTATTTTCTTTGTATTGGCAACACAATGAGTTGCCCTTAGATAAAGCACATCCTTCCATTTGTTCATCAAGCCTTGGGATTTAATATGACCTTAGGAATTTTTTCCCACTACATTGAGTTGTGTCCTCCTCCATTGGGTTATTCTTCCAAACATATGGAGTGTTTGTGTTGCCTCCTCCCTCATGAACTTATGTTAATGTCATGCTGCCTGAGTCTCATCATATGTCATGCTATTGTCCAAGGGAATTTTTTCCAATCCTGAGTCACCCCCTCTGCAGTTTGTCTCTTTCCCTCATGCTCGACCATCCTGAAAGTCCAATATAGTCTTTGTTCGAAATCAATGAAGCCTTCAGTCTAATTATCAAGATTCTCTAGTCCATGATCGACGAGTTGTCGAATACCTCTGGTTAGTGAACTCATACACTCATATTACACTCCTACTTGAGTTTTTGAAGTTGTTTCTCGAGCTCTGAAGACCTCATCTCCATCCATCAGGCCTTATCATCTTCTATAAAATGGATACTATACATGTATATATTTTGGATTTTGAGATGTAGATCCGCTGTGTATTGCTTGCGACTACACTTTATATAGTTATATGACATGGATCTACAGTTTATTTGATTGGTATCCATGATTTTATTTCATTCCGAGCATGGCTATGCCCACCTCGGTGAGATAATTTTTATTTTGCAGATGGCACCTCCCGAATTCTGGTCCCTGGGCTCACTGATTTGGTACATTGATAAAGATTGGTAATGTATTTCGGCCATCAGATGCTCTTCTGACCTCACACGTTAGGGGACATCTCTTATAACCCTAATTTGTACCAAACATACTTACCTAACATCAGGCCATCCCATATGCCTTCTTTTCCAAGCCAATACTAAACAACTCTGTTTAAAAAACCCTCTTTATAAAGGCCCACGTGCCCTGCTCCATTACTACAAGTGTGTACACACTCGCTGCTCCAATACATCCCACATGTACCTACAAAAGCACATAAAAATGAAAGTTGTTGACAGAACACAAAACTTTGGGCAATTTAAGTAAACCTTTCAACCATGCATGGTCGGTCATTCAACCAAATACCTAGCTCCTTCTAGCCTATAAAAGAAGGGGTAAGGGTCCCATTTGAAAGGAGGAAAATCATAGTAAAGATACTATACCCAATTGAGCATTCCCCTTGTCCCAACCTTTATCCATCCTTGTGAAAAGAGAAGTATAGAGAAAAGCAGTTGGAGGATAGTTGAAGAGGAGCCCAAGACCAGGTTCGTGGAGTAGTGGCCGACTTCATCATTGTAAGTTGCTTTAGTGAATTTAATAATAAAGAAGTACTTTTCCTATCCCACCATATGAGGTTTTCATTGTTTATTTCATACATGTTTATTAAATATCTAACCCATTAATATGTAGATCAAATGCATGTGGAGTTCTTTGTTTGTCTTTTGTGAATGCAGGTCAGCCTTGGGAGGAGAGTTTCAGTCAAAGAGAGACCAAGCGTGAAGAGGGATCGATATCAAACGCCTGAAATAAGGTATGTTCACTTGATCTTCTTAACTATGTATTTGCTTAAGAATAATGGGGATTAGGACTGAGATGACGTTAAAAAGTAGGAATCTTTAGGTCTTTTTTGCATGCATGATAAAACCCTAAGTGCTAGTCCATAGAGGGATTTCCCACTCACAAAACACATTGTCTCGAATTATTGCAGTGCTCAGAGGGGGAATATATGTAGGTAATATGCTCGGGATCAATTTGGCATTCACTAAATCATTTGTATGATTAGTTCTCTTTTCATCTGATGGTCGAGACGGTTTGGCACTGTGAAAAGTACACAGAGAAGCTGACAGTCCTCTCATCGATGATTCTTATACCCCTGTAGACATCGACACGACCCTTTCAGTCATGAGGTCAATCAAAACTTCTTTGACAACTCTCTCTGCAACACTCAACTCGTCCAACATATGCACTCGGGGTTAAAAATATCAGGCCCGGGAAGTAACTTAGACACAATAATGAGATAGAGATCAAGAGCATGATCATCACAGTGCAAAATCACTTAGTCTACGGGCTCAAATTCTCAGTTGGCAAAAGTGTTCTCAGTGCATGGCGCAATGGGATAAATAGGCAACTCGGTAACCATTCATTGGAAACGAGTATGATGCCTTCATTATTGTCATTTTGTCTGTTATGGAAAGGCCCCAATAGTCTGGTGGTGAGCTTTCTATTCATAAATGTATTTCTATCCGTTCAGGGTGAAATTCTAACGGTTATAATGTCCCCAACTATTATATTGCTTCACCATGGAAAAGTTCCATGTGTCGTTGTTCTAATATCCCAACGAAGTTCAAATTTTTTAGATTTTCATTCTACGAAGTTCCCTCTAGAGCCTTTTGGAACTAGTTGATATTAGCTCTCTTCTTACTAAGCTTTCTAGGCTTCTTCCCAGTGAGCTTCGTCTCGGTATGCCTTTTCCCATTCTGATTCTTATCTTCTTTTGACATACTGACTTCACGTTGTTGAGATTCTTTTCGAGAATTCAAGGGTAATACTTCTTCTTTATATGGGGTAGCTACTTTAGTCTTATGTGGGTCCTCTAATGTTCTTGCAGCTTCGACATCCGGGTATCTGGTGTTAAGTAGTTTCGATCTATTCTCCTATTCTTCAATCAAGTGTGCGATCCTTCTAGTCATGAATTATTTTAACGCTTGCTTCTTCTGCTCTAAGAATTCTTCTTCTTTATTTCTGGCTTGATATCTTTCAATCCAAGGTCTTCCTAGTAACATGGTAAATGGGGTGCTATCCTCAATATATTTAATTATCTCAAAATATTTTTCTGTCCAAGTTCCATTGGCATTCATAGGTATCTGAGCGAGTTTTCCACATAGGTGTATCAACTTTCCTTTGAATAGTCCTATTCCTCCTAATGAAAGAATCATAGAAGGCCTCCCTATAGCTTCCCAAGTTCTTTTTGTCATGATATTCACCTATGTTTCCTCATATAGAACACAGTCAATGTCGAAGTCTCCTATCCTTGCTTCAAGGCATTCTTTTTCTTTGAAGATCTCTGATAATATGACATGTCGGTGGTCACTCAGATTTTCTTTTATCTGTAGCAATACCTTTTCTAATTCTCTCTGGATCTCTACCATTTATGGATCTACCTTAGGGTTTTCTTGTCTCATATTCATTTCTTCAATATTAGCAATCATTCTTGGGCAATCCAATACTTCATGGTCCATAGCTTTACAACAAAGACAACTAGGTCTTCTCCTAGGGCATTCCATAGCAAGATGGCCTGGTTTTCTGCAACTGTAACATAGGGTTAATCCTCTCTTTCTTGTAAATGATCCCTGGACTTTCCTGTACTACACACTCGTATCATGGTGGCTAACCTACAAAGAATTTTTTCTAGGATCGTGCATCCACTTGTTAGTCCAAAAATTCTTTCTATGCATAGGTATAACATATTTTTCACTATTCTTATCAGATCTATTCATATCAAATCTTCTTTCATCTCCTACCTCAAATTGAAGTTCTCTACGATGTTGATCAACTTTTCACTTGTACTCTTGTCTAGAGTTCTATAATTGTCCTCTGATCTGGCTATGGATCTTCTGCATTTCTGCAGCAAAATCTTCTACTCCAACGCTTCTGATCTCACTCTGTCCCAAGTCTCTCAACTCGGATATTTCCCTGGGTTGCATTCCATACAATATCTGGAATGGGATCTTTCTAGTGCTTCTGTTTGGCAAGTTGTTGTATGCAAATTCTTCTTGTGGAAGAATATGATCCCATTGGTTATGATGCTTAGTGACCAGACTCCTCAAAAAGTTTCCCAAACTTTTGTTTACCACCTCAGTCTATCCATATGTCTGAGGGTGATAAGATGATGCAGGATCATCCTTGGAAATCGCATGGAGCAAGAATTATCAACGTCAAGGAATCTGTATGGGAGCTCAACGCTAGCAGTCACAACAGATATTTTGCAGTCATCCCTAACTCATTGCCATAATTAATCTTTGGGGTACACTTGAAATCAAGCCGAGAAAATTTGGATGCACGCTTGGACGATTACGAGATAAATGGGATACTCCACTACGGCTTTGGAATGAAACTGGTCTATATAGTCGTTAGGTTAAGTTATAGAGTAGACAAGTAGTCAGGAAAAACCCTAAGATCCCTCTATGATAAATAGAGGTTTTGTACGCCCGAATGAGGATAGTCGGTAGATGGTCGGAATAGAGTTGTTAGGAGAAGAAAATAAGATAGAAGTTAGGAGAATATTTTCAGTAGTTTTTATTGTTAATTTATAGTTGTAACCATTTTCACTTATGAATATAACAAAGGAAAATTGACCCAATGCATGGTGTGGACATTGCTTGAAATTATCTTTTATCGTGTTCTCATGAATGAATGAATTTCGTTATGAGTGGATGGAACTGTGAATGTTTGGATAAGTTTCAATTGTTTATATTTTGTCAAAGTAGTGCAAGTGTGCACATATAACACAAGGAGTGTGTTGACGGAGTCTGTTTTGATTGCGAAGATCAGAAGAGATAGCACGAAACTGTCCCTCTGCAAGGAGGCAAAGAGTCTGGTGCAAGGCATGCATAGTCATCCACAAGAACCCTAAACTTGCGTGAAGATATGGTGAAAGGAATGCACATATCCAAGATTCGACTATGCATCGAAGAATCAGGAAAGAAGAATGCCAGGAAGGCGAGAGGAATTTCTCCTTGAGAAATCCTTTGGAATCTGAGTTATTAAATCCATGAAATGAAAGGTGTGTGCGGGAAGTCAAAGTCTTGAGAAGACCAAGCTTAAGAGGAATAACACTTTGCATAAGTGCTTAAGGATCCAAGAATCAAATTCATTGAAGGAGAAACTGTTCAAAACCTTTGAACACTCAGAATATCTTCTGACTCTGAAGATAGCGTAAGTGCAAGGGGGAAAAGACCTCAACCGTTCGATCTGAATGCTAGAGAATCAGAATCGTCCATCAGGAGGGACGCATGGCGAATGAATAGTGTTTCACTGACTCATGCTTTGGAGGAGTCAAAGGGCAAGACACTAAGAATCTGTGAAGCCCAAATCTGCGACTTGATTTAAGTCATTAGATCCAGGAGAGATCTGGACCGTTGATTGTCCAGGGTGAAATATCGACATTTTAGGGATCAGAGGATTGGAGGCAACAATTCTTTAGACTTCATGAAATGTAAAGTCCTGAAGTCATCGTGACCATCATATCGAAAGAGAGACTTGGACCGTTGATCCAGTGCCATCGCGATTTTAGGTATCGGGAGAATGGAGGCAAGGAAACTCCAAAGTCGCGAAGCACGAAATGATGATTTGATCGGAGTCATTGACCAAGGGAAGTTTTGATATGTAGATCTCAGTTCATCGCTATTTTTTCTATCAGGAGAACTGAGGTGATGAGATGCCAAAAACGCAAGACGCGAAACATCAATTTGATTGCAGTCATCGATTAAGGAAAGATCTGGACCATAGATCAAGGGTCATCGCGATCTCGACTATCAGGTGAATGGAAGTAGAAACGCTCCCAGTGTCACGAAACGCAAAATTGTGACGTGCCTTTCACTCGAGCGCGTGGTCACCGCTAGTGGTCACAAGGGAAAAAGGGCTTAGCAGAGAGGAGCTAGTACCCATTTGGAATTGATTTTTGAACAATGCTTTGGAGAGAAGCTGCAAGTCTCAGACAACCTGTGCATTTGGAGAAAGGACATGTGTAAGTGGGTTTGGGGTCTAGCAAAGACCCGGAGAGTCAACCAAACTAAGTATATTGATCAGTCCTAGACCGGAAGGTCACTTAGCCCTTAGGAGAGAAGGGGGGTCTGCATCATAAGCTGAGATGAAAGACAGATTTGTCCCCAACTTCTTCCACAATATCCTCCAAAAATGACCAACAAATTTTGTTCCTCTATCCGAGATGATGCTTCTGGGTAGGCTATGAAGTCTCACAACTTCCTTGAAAAACAAATTTTCAACATGTGTTGCAACACTAGTCTTCTGGCATGGGATAAAGTGTGCCATCTTTGAAAATTATCCACCACCACAAATATGGAATCACATCCTCGTTGTATTCTTGGTAGTCCTAACACAAAATCCATTCTTATTGCATACCAAGGCCTTTCTAGTGTTTGTAATGGTTGATACAATCCAGTGTCCTATCTTTTTCCTTTTGTATGTTCGAATATTCTACATCTGTTCACAAATTTCACCACTTTTTTCCTCATACCTAGCCAATAGTATGAACTACTCAATTGTGAGAATGTTTTATCATGGCCAAAATGTCCATCCAATCCTCCACTATGCTTCGCCTTCAAAAGGTTGTCCCTCATTGAAAAGTTTGGTATGCATAATTGATTTCCCTTGAACAACAATCCCTCTTGAATCATATACTCTTCCCACTGGCTCCTATCTCTCTACATAGGATTCGTGCATGCTTCATATGCCTCCTTGAAATATGCATCATCACAATACATATCCTTCAGGTGTTTAAACCCCAAAGTCTTCACCTAAAATTCCTGCAGAATCAAACATTTCCTGCTCAATGCATCAACAACTTTGTTAGCATTACCAACAATATGTTTTATGACAAAAGTAAAATTATGCATAAACTCAATCCACTTTGCATGCTTTTGATTCAATTTTTCCTGTCTGGTTATGAATTTTAAAACTTGGTTATCACTGTACAAGAAAACTTCCCGTGGGACAAGTTAATGTCTCCACTTCCTCAAGGTTTGAATTATGGCATAAAACTCATTGTCATATGTGGAGTATTTCCTCTTAGTCTCATTCAAATTTTCACTGAAATAGGCAACGAGCCTATTATCCTGGATCAAAACTTCTCCAATTGCAACTCCAATTGCATCACATCTCACCTGAAATGTCTTTTCAAAATTTGGCAAGACCAGAATTGCTCATTCTGTTATTTTCTCCTTCAGCGTGTTGAAGCTCCTCTCGGCCTCTTCTATCCACTTAAAATACTTGTGCTTCTTTTTCATTGTATCCATCATTGGTGCACAAATTCCACTGAAGTCTCTATTGAATTTCCTATAAAAACTTGCTAATCCATGGAATCTTCTTACCTCAGACATGCTTCTCGGTGATGACCATTCTTTGATTGCTTTCACCTTTTCTGGATCCATCTTCAGTTCAATTGAAGAGATCACAAAACCCAAGTAAATGAGTTATGTCTTCATAAAAGAGTACTTATTTAGATTTATCAACAACTTCTCCTGTTGTAGTCTTCTCATCACTAGTGTCAAGTGTCTCAAATTATCCTCTTTAGTATTGCTAAATATCAATATATCGTTCATATATACAACTACAAACTTGCCAATGAAATCTTTCAGTATTTCATTCATCAATCTCATAAAAGTGCTTGGGGCATTTTTTAAGCCAAATGGCATAACAAGCAACTCATACAAACCTTCATTTGTATTAAGGATTGTCTTCCATTCATCACCTTCTCTCATTCTTATCTTGTGATACCCACTTTTCAAATCTATCTTAGAAAAGAAATTTGCTCCACTTAAATAGTCCATTAAATCATCCATTATTGGCAAAGGAAAACTATACCTGATGGTTATCTTGTTAATGGCTCTTAATTCCGTACACATTCTCCATCCTCCATTTTTCTTTGGACTCAACACAGTTGGAACCGTACATGGACTCAAGCTATCTCTGACCACCCCTTTGTCTAACAATTTGATGCAGACCCCCATTCTTTCCTAATGGTTGTGCAACATCCCGGTGTAGGATCGATCAAGATATTGAGTCTGATTGACTCTTCGGGTCTCTACTACACTCCAAACCCACTTACACAGGTCCTTTCTCCAAATGAGCAGGTCTTCTGAGACCCACGACTTCTCTCCCAAGCGTTGTTCGAACCTCAATGCCAAACGTGCTCTAGCTCCTCTCTGCTAAGCCCTTTTTCCCTTGTGACCATTGGCAGTGACCACACACTCAAGTGAAAGGAACATTTCCATTTCACGTTTCACGACACTGGAATGCTACTACCTCCATTCACCCAATAGCTAAAATTGCAATGACCCTTGATCTACGGTCTAGATCTTTCCTTAATCGACAACTGCAATCAAATCATCGCTTCACGTTTTGCGTCTATTTGCCTCTATTCTTCCAATAGATGAAATCAAAATGAAACTAGATAAAAGGTGTAGGTCTCTCCTTCGATCCGAAGGTCATGATAAATTCAGGACTTCGCATTTTGTGAAGTCGAAAGACTTGTCACCTCCGATCCTTCGATCTTCGAAATGCTGATATTTCACCCTGAACAATCAACGGTCCAGATCTTTCCTGGATCCACCAACTCAGATCAGGTTGTGGATTCGGACTTCACAAATTATTAATGGTATGCCCTTTGAATCCTCCAAAGAGTGATTTAGCGAAATGCTACTCGTTCACCATGTGTCCTCCTTGATGACGAACGATCCTGATGATTTCAGAACTTCGAGACCTTGTTCCTCCTATGTGCCTTGAAATATTTAATGCTAGTGCACTTTACCTTGATTGGACGGCTATGATTCTCTTATGCTCAGACTGAACGGTTGAGATCCTTCCTGCTCTGCACTTTCTCCTTATTTTCTGGACGTGGATTGGATGATCCATATCTTTCCCTCTTAGCTTACGCTTCCTTCAGACTTAGAATATTTTCGAAGGATTCAAAGGCTTCTACCTTTGTTCTTTCTGCGAGTCTGTTTCTTGGATCTCGTCAACACTTATGAAAAGTTTTATTCATCCTGAGCTTGGTCTCATGAAGACTTCGATTTCCCCGTGCACTCCTTGCATTTCATGGATTTTGATAACTTAGATTCTAATGATTTCTCCAAGAGAAATTCCTTTCTCCCTACTAGCATTCTCCCTTTCTGGTTCTTCAACTTCTTGCAAATTCCCTTCAACACTTAGTCGAATCTTGGATATGTGCACTCCTTGCACCAGATCTTAAGAAAGGTTTTGGGTTCTTGCGGATGACCATGCACTCCTTGCACCAGTATATTTTCACTACTTGCAAAGAGAAAGTTTCGTGTTATCTCTTCTAAGCTTCAAAATCGAAACAGATTCCATCAACGCACTCCTTGTGTTTTGTGTGTAGACCTTGCACTACTTCCGCAAAAGAGAAACAATTGAAAATTATCCTAACATTCACAGTTGCATCTACTCAAAATGAGATTCATTCACTCATTCATGAAAACACAATACAGTTAATTGCAAACAATGTTCACACCATGCATTGGAACAATTTTCCTTTGTTCTATTCCAAAACAAAAAATGGTTAAAACTGTAAATGAAAAACAAAATTGTTGAACTCTTCTCCTAACTTCTATCTTATTTTCGTCTCCTAACAACTCTATTCTAAACATTTTCCGACTAGCCTCATTCGAGAGAACAAAATCTCTATTTATCATAGAGGGCTCTTACAGTTTTTCCTGGCTACTTGTTGACTCTATAATTTAAACTAACGACTATCTAAACCAGTCGCATTCCAGAGATGTAGTGGAGTCTCCTATTTCACTCGTAATCGTCCAAGCGTGCCTCCAAATTTTCCCAGCCTGATTTCAAGCGTGCCCAAAAGAGTAATTTTGGCGCTGAGTTAAGGAGGACTTCAAAATATATGATGTGACTGCCAGCGTTGAGTTCCCGTGTAGATTCCCTGATGTTGATAATTATTTCTCCACG
>SNQJ01S0174712.1:7238-20202 GCA_010110895.2 Picea sitchensis | reverse complement strand
TATTGTTACCTTGTCTTAGAAGAAGAAGTTTGTTTTATCATGCTTGGCCTTCTTTGAGGGTTCCCTTTCTTCGACAACTGATGCTTCATTTATTTCCTTCCTTATGCCAAACTTCCTCTTATTCCTGAAATTCTTGAATTTTTGTTGTGAAGGCTTGATCATCATATTTCTTTTGGGATTTCTCTTTTGTGCTAATCCTTGATTCTTCTTGTGCACATCAAGTCCAAAGTTCTTCAAATGTGAGATATTTCTTTCTTGTGTTCATGCTTTCAGAAAATGCATCCCATGTCTTGGGAAGGCTGTTGAGTACTATATTTACCAGTTCCTTGAAATGATTTCTTCAATAGCTTGTAGTTAATCTCTTAATTGAGAGATTATCACAAAGTATGATGTTATGCTTTCATCATCATTCATTTTCATGTAACGAAGCTCATTTTTCAAACTTATTACTTGTCCAATGTTTCTGACTGAGAAGAGATTAGTTAGGGCATCGTACATCTTCTTAGATGAGTCAATATGAGAGATGTAGGGTATCAAGCGGTCTTTTACATAGTCCACTAACATACTCATGGAATTGATGTCATTGTCCTTGAACTTCTCCATAACTGCAACGTTTCGAGGTTTCTTCTCTTTTCCTTCTTCAAACTGTGGTTCCACGATCTTTCCTTTCATGATATTCAACAATTTATTCTTGGAAAGGATGAGGTCAATACTTGTCTTCCATGCTCTGAAGTTAGAAGCTCCTTCTAACATGTTTTCTAATTTCATAGAGTAAGTCATGACTGCTTTGACTTGGACAACCTTTGACTTTGATTTGGTCAACCTTTAACTTTGACCAAAAGATCAAACTTGACGTCTTAGCTTGTTGAGAATACTAGGAGGTGTGCTAGGTTACGACGCACTAGGATATCCAGAAATTAGGTCAATCTCTTCACTTAAGGTGCCTCAACATGAGGGTTAGGGTTACGTTGTTGCAACAAAAGCTTTGACTGCAATTGCAACTGTAACTGAGAAAAATCCTCCCAATCTATCTTCCAGCAGTTAGACTGTCCGAAGATAGTGTGGGCCCATAACCTGTTAGAAATAATAGGTGTGCTCATTTAACCATAGACAATATAACAATATTGTCACCCAACCATAAGTCGAAGCCACCCCCGAGCACCTTAACCTTGACATAGAGAATAATTATGGAAGCAAACCCTAGGTCCAAAAGACAATCAAGGTAGTGTACCACTCTCCAGAGCTAGCGTACCAATCAGAAAGTCCAAACCATAACCAAGAGAAAGTCCAAGTCTAAAACCGAAAATACTAGTTGCAGTAGCTGCAACTGCCGCTACTCTCCAGACTTGCGCACTTACTGAATTTCTGCAGTTGTGAGCTGTGTGTGTACAAATGAGCTCTGGCATCATGTATTTATATTGTTATTTCTTAGCTGTCCGGGACAACTTCTCTTTCTAGAGGCTAAAGACTCAATATTAATTATTTTCTTTAGTCGACTAGTCTTCTAGGGTTATGTCCAAGGCTTTAGGGTTTCTTCTTGCTTTCCAGAATATTCTATTCTTGTCAGGGTTACACATGGAGGTTAATACCTCCCGCAACTACCATAATATCAACAGTGTATTTAGCGAAAAATGGTAGAATTGGGGGGGGGGGTATCTCATGGATAATGTTCAAATGATACATCAACCATGCCATCTCCGATATCAATTCGCAATCAAACTTTCTTACTGTTCAAAAATTTAAACAATACTCTGTTTCAATAAAAGCAACCCAAAACTGGTGCTTGCTTCACAAAAATGCTTACTTGCCTTAGAATTGTATGACACAGTAACCAATTGCCCAGAAAAAATAACCATAATAACAATATTGCCTGTATATAACATAATTGAAGAATGAACATCATTGTAATCACCACAGGAAATACAACAACAATTTTGAAGTGGACAGGCTACAACCATAATATCAAAATCAACAAAGTCCTTAAATCCCACAGGGTCCCGTGAAGTGCACCAAAACAAATACTTGTCTATAACCATAATTTCAATCGAACCACAGTTCATCAAACTTCCTCATCCTATTTGCTTTATGGTTCGCAAATTTCATTCAAGCATCAAATAACTTATAAACAGGTCCCTTTTGTAATTATAATCAAACATGGCAAGTTTATATTATAACAATAATTCACACATTGCTATCGACTTCATAACTTCATATGGATGGACTATAACTTCAAGCGAATAAGTGAGTCCAATACTTCCTCATACTTGCATAGAAAATGACCAATCAAAACCCGCGCCCAAACAAAAGAGCACGAAACAATGGTTTCCATCAAATTCTGAGTAAGCAACACTTCCATGATAATGCATAGGGTTCAATGCAACAGTGGACAGTAGGTGGCAGAAGAAAGCGGGCTGACAACCTAAGGGTTTGGCCCAAAAAGAGCATGAAATAGTATTACTCCCCTCACAATATTCCATAGTAATACTCACAGAGTCGGGACTATGCACAAGTGTATTATCCATAAAGACCAACAATCTTAACATACAGGTAGAGTGTCCACAAAATCCCATAGGCAAGAAGCAGAGAGAACCCATTTTCGAATAGGAAAGAAAACCTAAAACAAGGGACCAAAGGAAAAGTAGCCCTGGGAGTCCCCAACCACATTCTTTTCATAGCAAAACTGCAAACAACTACACCAGTAAAATGCACCCATGACTCTTCTAATGCCAATGGTCTCACGACAACCACCACAGGAAAACAAAACTTGAAAATCAACCAACACACAGCCGAATTCATTTTAACAACTTCGGAAATACACAGACCATGAGAAAACAAGAGCCAACTATTGACTTAAAGAGCAGAGCAATTGTTCATGGATGGAAGAGCAAGAAAACCCCATACATGTGCAAAATATTTCCTAAGCATAAAAGACTAGCTTATATACCTCCTCCACGACCAAGCAAATTGGAGCAACAACAACCAACATAGAGAAATGCAAGAATGACTAGGGTGGCAGGCTCAAGGTGAGTTTGAGTGACGTCCATTTACTGCACGTTGCTTCTCCCTTCACATTTCATTCATGGCTAGTACGAGCCAAGTCCACTTTTAACATCCAAATCGATTAATGCAGCCAACTATACCAAAGTTTCCATATGTTGCAATTTATCAATGCGCCAACCCTTGTCACTACCCTATTTCACATAGAACAATTTTCTAGGGATACAACTAATATTGCAATTAAACCAATGCGCACAACAATTGTTTATAACCTCAATGTGACATAACTCAAATATTTTGTTGTGGATAACATATTCCAACATGGATTTCAATTCAAACAATGCATATACCCTTGTGGTATGAAGTCACCATATCACACATATAACTTACGCATGGAGTTTAGGTCCTGTCTCAAAATAAATGTAACATAATAATACTTGTGAATGTTATATAAAAACAAAACCATTCCCTTTTAAATCATATTGCCTTTATCATCATATTTGATTAATCATTCCGATGGATATTTTAAACGCAAATAAACTGTAGGGCTCATCTCAGCCAACTCATAAGCATGTAAAACATAATTGTTGTTTCTTTGTCATAGTCACATAAGTTTCACCAGGGGTCCCACCTATTAGTATATTATTAGATATAGTTAAATCATAAGTCATAAGGCGTTTGCAACCATTTGCAAGCAGGTACCCTATGTTGCACTTTTGTGCATCAACAATGTCCATATCCCTTACCATGTATAACATATTCCATATGTCCTTTCTTTGTTGTCCTTTATTTTGGGTTGGTTGTTACATGTAGCCCAAAAAGGTCCATGCTTCATAATCCCATGAGAAGAAGGGGATTGAATGCTCGAAGTTAGATGTAGCTTTATTAAAAAAATGTATAGAAAGAGCAAAAGCCCTAATTCAAAATGAAAGGAAAATAAACAAACAAGAAAAGCAAAGTATTAAAAACCAAGAAAGAAGTGAAGTATGAGCTCTACCCCCTCTCTAAAAGGCCATCACCCCAAGTCCTATGCAATGAATGCATACCTAACAAAAGGAATTAGCAAATCAAATGTCAAAATCCAAAAAAGGTTGAAGCAATAAAGAAAAAGGCAAACATGGGTTTGGAAAGACATAGTGTCAAAGAACGGGTACCTTATTGCCTAAGCGCTCCCTCTACAAAGGCGTTCATGAGGATGACTATCTTACATGACCTTACATGCCAATGACAATCCACCCATGAAGTAAACCCTCATCTATGCCACATACCACTGCACATACTCCTTAATGGGTTCCTTGGGATATACTTCTTACTGGCACACCTATTAAGGGGTAATAATGATCCTCCCATACCTAAACTTGGAAAATTGTATTTGTAAACTAGTGTGAAGTTTGAAGAGGATACTTAATGAGATCTATCTAATGGATTTTGCATTGACATAACTCACTTTATATGTTATGTTTGAATTATATACCTTGCCTCCTATCTTCATGGTGCATTAGACTACATCAACCCCTCCTCGGATGATGTACTTCACAGGACTACCCACATGATTGAGCCTTGGTCCTTTGGAGGACGTTGAGGGGCTACTTGCACACTTCATGTAGGATGTCCCACCTCTTTTAGAGGTCATTTCACACCTTGAAAATATTCTATCATCTATTTTGAGGGTGTCCATCTTTAGGAGAAATTATCTTTTGACAGAATACATAGAATTTCTCTAGATCAACTCCATTAGATGCAGAATGGCCATGAGATTTCCAAAAAGTGGCCATAACATAAATTCATGAAAAAATTGACACGATTATGGTGCTTTTAAAATATGCCACAAAAATATTATCGCAAATTTTTTACCACTCGTGGGACACTTTTGGAGGAGGTCATTGAGGCTTTTAAGGAGATCGTTCCACCTTTTAGGAGGTCCTGTTGGCACCAAGATTTTGGCAAAGACCACGCACATGCCACAAAGTTTTGCATGACGCATGGGCCACAAGTTTTGTATTGCTCAGTGCCAAGATTCAGTGCCTATGCCAACTAGTTTTCTATTATGTGCACCAACAAATGGTGCATTGCATGCAAGGACTTGCAAATAACTCATGCATATCAAATCCTTAAATATCAGAGTAATGATTGTAACCATTTTTGTAATAGGTTGATTGGTCATGATTGAGGTTGTTGGTGAGCTGGAAAGATTGTTATGATTGCCATTCTCCTATAGAGACATAAATAATGCATATGAACATGTAAGGGGGATCTTTTCACTAGTTTAGTTGTGGTTAGTTGATGGTGAAGTTCTTGTTTATTGTTATTGTAGAGTCGTAAGTAAAATTTGAGAGAGAAAGTAGATCAATATCTGAGTTTCAGGTCTCTAGTTTAATCTTAAAGAGTCTCAGTGTAGGCTATGACCCTCCATGTATATGAATGTTTATCTATGATCAATGAATGAAGGTCGGAGGCCCACTTGATCTTCTATCATGATTTCTATTCTAAATGAATTCTTGTTATGTATGATAGCTCATGCATCATTGATTCATAAATAGTAGGCCTATGGCATGTCCATCTCACCAACACAAATTCTACTATGGAATAAAATTATGATTTCTATCTTAATCTTCTACGACCGGTTAAAAGCCCTACCATATGGCAATAAATAGCAGTGCCGACCAAAATACGGACTAGTCGACCTCCCAATAGTCGGGTAGAAAAAATGACAAACAAGTCAACTGGGACAAGGGAAAGTTGACTATCTGCAAGTCAGGCTAGAAGAGGAAAGTCGATTCGAGTGAGTGAAAGGGCATCCAACCACCTGGAATTTGAGTCGAGCAATGAGGGGTCGGTCGATTTCTTTGCTAGTCGGGTCGACCAATGTCTAGTCGACCAAAGGAGGTGAATCGACCCAATGGAAACCCTAGTCGAAAGGAAGGTGGATCTAGTCAAATAGACATCACTGTTGATTGAATACATATGAGGAAAATGACAAAAAGCGTGGGGGAAAAGTAACATGATGGAACAAGTCGACTAAACATTCCAAACGACTATCTAGAGGGAGAGTTTACTCTTCAACATCCAATACACTTACTAGGGAGAATTTAATACTCCACAGAAATTTTAAAATGTTTGGGGAGCGATTTTGGAACCCCATAATCAATAAAAATTCCCAGGGGTGATTTTTGTATCCCACGACAAGTAAAAAAATGTCCAGTAGTTTGAAAATTTGTCCAGTTAAGTTTTAATTATCCTAGGCGGAAAAAGAATGCTATGTACAACCAATGGGAAAAATAATAAAAAAAGTACCCAAAGAAAAAAAAAACATTAACTCCCAAATATCAACATTTAAATGGGATTATTTTATTATGCTTGGGAGAAAATTACAATTGGGTGAGATATACACCGAATCTATGTATTGTTACTGACAGTAAAGAACAAAATTACAGATGCCGTGACTCAGAGACACCTTTGCTTAAAGTGAACAGGCACATTAACTCCTTCATCCACTCAACCTCGAGCATGTTTCCCTCTTTGAGCTTCTATTTATGTTAGTGTCCTTCCCCCTTTGTTCTTGCATCTCCCTTCCTTGTCCTCTTCACCGATGTTCTCATTACTTTTAATGGACTACTTTTGGAAGGCCAATCATCATAGCTATTTGTTTCACCTTCCCATCGTGCCAGAAGACCAAATAAAATGAAATAAAACAAAACATGTTTATTTACAACATTTACAAACATTTGCCAAGATCCAATTCAGATCATGCCTCCCCATTTGAAGGATTTTGGTCCCCAAAAATTGGAACATTAAGGAGACTGAAGCACAAGGCTTCCATTTGCCTTTTCATATCCACCATTCCATTGTTGACAAAGGTGGCTTGTTTCCTTCTTGTCTACCCTTGTTTCCTTGCTAGAGGACTTGTGCTCTCTCTCTCTCTTGATGTGCTTTGACGAGGTATGCCTTGCCACCCTTGACCAAGTGGTACTTGTTTTCCCTCCTATATAAGGTAGCATTCTTATCCCACAATCAAGGGATACCTAACATCGCTCCACATGCATCCAATGGTGCAATTTCACATTCTACCTCATCAACATAGCTGACACTAATGTCAAACTTGATTTTACATCTTTGAGTTATTCTCATAACATTTTTCCCTTGCAACCATACTAGTGAACTTGGTTGTACTAGATCATACGTTTTTAGACCAAGCTCATCAACTAATATTTTGAAAGTAGGTTACATTGAGAACCGCTATCGAACAAGGCATTTACCTTCTGGTTCTTCACTTGAACTTTGATTTGAAATAACACATGTTTATCTCCACTCACCTTTGGCTGGTGCAATGTGGTGCAAACTATGCCTTCGTCCAGGTTAGAGGTGATTTATATTGCTTCTTCTTTTGTCTCACTACCTACCTTTGCTTTCCCTTTGGATTTTAGGCACTTTGGATGCAATTATGAATGAAGTTTCCAGCACTTCCTTCGATGTGTTCATCTACAACGCAATATTTGCAATGCCTATTAGGGTCCCTCCTTTTCTTAGTTGTGGTTGTTATCTTCTTGTCTCTTTTCTTGTTGGTTTCTTCTTGGCCCGTGTGTTGTTTTCTTTTCCTAGATTCCAACTCAATGTAGAGAGCCTTCTTGCTCACCTCATTTATGCTTTTCACACCACGAAGTTGCATCTGTCTTCTGATATGGCTGAAAAGTCCTCCAAGGTACTTCATCACCACCCTTGGTTTTTCGAGGGAAATACCCAACCTGATGGACTAACTCTTGAACTCATAAGTGTATTCTTGCACTCCTTATCCCTATTCTTTCTGAAGGTACTACCACTTCATGAGTTGTTCCTCTTTGTAGCCTATGGGATAGAATTATGACTTGATTAATGCCTTGAAGTCCTCCCATTTCATCACCATGGGATTCTTGCCTATCCTTAGTGAATCCACATAACTCTCACACCACAATAGAGCATGTCTTTTCATATTCAAACAGGAAAAGGAGATCTGATGTATTTCTTGGATTGATAAAGACCAAAGCAAACTTCCAATTGTTTCAACTAGTTATCCAAGGCTTTAGAATTAGTTTGTCCATTAAACATGGGTATTCCTAGCTTCACTTCAACTTTGAAAAGAACACTAGAAGATGAAGAAAATTTATTGTCATTACATGAGTTTCCAAGCATCTTGCCTTTGAAACCTTCCAGGCCAACCTTGTGTTCTTCATGCTCAGTCTTTGTCGAGTGTGCTTCCTTACCCTTTATTACTAGCAATTGTGTCACCAACTCTGTCAATGTAGCAATTATTTTCTCCAGCCAAACCAATCTGACCTTCAAGTCTTCGTTGTCATCTTATTCATGATGATGCCCCGCCATTGAAGGTGCACTTCTTCTCTGTAATAATCCCAAGCCAAATTGTTCACTTGGAATCACTAGCTACCACTGATTTGTTGATGTGCAGGTGTTTATTGAGTTATCCAGTTATTAATTACATTCATACAAGATTCATCCAACACATGAAGATCATAATACATTCAAGATATAGAAACACAAGCATAAATTTGACCTTTATTATAGAAGCATGAATCAGATACAATAGAATGAGCAGATCTGGAATAATCCTCAGATGGCTCCAATGCAAACAAGTATGAGCTGCTACAAAATGTTCCCGTTGATACAGACAAGCCTCCCAAAGGCTGAATAAGAAATGAAGATCAATACACGCAGATCAGAATGCCAATCCCTCCAGCTGAAGAATGCCACACTCCAATAGAAGGCTAAAACCCTCAATAAATCGGCCCAACTGAAAGAAGACTCCAAACAAGTCCAAACTTTGCCAGATGATAGATCAGGATGCTAGGATCATGCTCCTGAAGTCTCAAGCTGAACGCCCAAGGAAAACTCCTCCAAACTCTGATCTTCTACTGAAGTTGCGCCCTCCTGGATGCCTGGAACCCTAGGTAATTTGGATCTGATGAGAAAGGCCTTCAAATGCCCTAAAACTCCCCAGGAATGTAGATCGGGCTATGAAAACCTTGTAGGAGAAGTTTCAGACTTAGATTCCAGATGAATCTCTCTAGATCTAAGATTTATTGAATCATAGGACGCCCCCTTTGTCTCCAAGATGTCCCAATATGTAAACAGATATCTGATGATGATAACTCTCCAGAAAAACCTTCAAACCGATGGTTGTGCCCCTTCAAACAAAACCCAAGTGTCAGAATGACCATAGGCCCTCTGGATAAGCTGGATCGAACCTCCCTCTAGATGATGGTGTGCCCTTGCTGGAATCACAAGAACAATACGACCCTGCTATCTTCTGAAGCGCTAGATGGAGATGTGCTGAGAATAGAATGGTGTGGAGGAGTCTTTCATCCCTGAGACCAAGCTGCGGAACAAGGTGAGTGGATATTTCACCACTGAGTTGCTCACAAGGGTTTGTACAACAAAACCCCCAAACCGAATGCTCAAGAGCAATAACAAGCAATATACCAAATCCAGAATGAATAATAGGTGCGCCCCAGCCTCTTACTTATACTTTTCCTTCTAATTCTTTGTTGAGTTAGGTTAACTCCCAGGGTTAACTTCTATTATTCTTTTGAGTTATCTTTTACTCCTTTTATCCTTTTTCTTTCTCAAGTCAACTTAAAAATATAACTTTAGTCTAGTTGACCTTCCCCCTCATTGTGAGACTATGACCTAGTGGGGGTGCCCAAGCCACTGAGTCTCCTCATCACCTCTCTATCAAGAGGTGGGGGACATTACAGTCTCCCCTGCTTGAAATTGCTTGTCCTCAAGCAATTCCAAACCTGCTTCTCTTACCATGTGCTCCTTTTCCTAGGTGGCATCCTCAATGGGTAAATCCTTCCATCTGATCAGGTACTTTTTGATGCTTTGGTTTCTGAGCCTCTTCTCTTGGACTTCTAATACCTCCTTTGGAATCAAAACAAGTTGTCCCTCCTCATCCATGGGGGGTAACACCTCAATAGGTCTGATGTGTTGGTCGAGGGATTTCTTAAGGCATGAGACATGGAAGACATTGTGTATTTTGCTGCCCTGTGGAAGCTCCAGCTCGTAAGTTACAACCCCTATCTTCCTGCTGACTCTGTAGGGCCCAAAGAAACATGGATGCAATTTATTTGCTCCGCTCCTTTTGATGGACGCCTGCCTATATGGTTGGAGCCTTAGGTAGACCAGGTCACCAACCTCGAAAGTATGATCAACCCTGTGTTTGTCTGCTTGGACTTTTTGTTGGTTTTGTGCTTTCTGTAGATGATCCTTCAGCTCCCTGAGAATGTCCCGGCTCTGCTATATCCAATCCTGTACCATAAGTGCTCTGCTGTCACCGAAAGCAATCTCCCCAAAAGATAAAGGGTCGTAACCATACAAGGCCCTGAATGGTGACATGCCTATGGACATGTGCTGGGTAGTGTTGTAGCAGTACTCTCCTAAATGCAACCATCTGGCCCACGCTTTTTGTTGTCCTGCCACATAATTTCTGAGGTAACCTTCCACCCACTTATTGACAATCTCTATCTATCTGTCTGTCTGAGGGTGATAGCTGGTGCTAGGGGTCAAAGGTGTACCAACCAACCTGAATAATTCTTGCCAGAATATACTCATGAACCTGCTATCCCTATTGCTGACAATGGTCTTGGGGAGGCTGTGCAACCTGAAGATCTCCCCAAAGAACAGTTCGGCCACCTGTGCGGCACTGAAGTCAATAAATATGGCGAAGAAATGTGTGAACTTGGTCAACCTGTCCACTACTATAAAAATGCAGTCCTTCCCTTGTGTCTTTGGCAACCCGGTGATGAAATCCATGGATATGCTCTCCCATTTGTGCTCCGAAATGGGTAAGGGTTGTAGTAGTCTTGCTGGATGCGTGTGCTCATCTTTGTTCTCCTGACATGTAGTACACTCCTTGACGTGCTTAATCACGTCCTCCTTGAGGCCCTTCCATGAGAACCATTCTCTCACTTGCATGTGCGTCTTGCTGATCCCCTGATGTCCTGCCATTGGTGAGTTATGGTACGCCTGCAATATCTTAGCCTTGAAGGCCGATTTAGGAACCAAAAAGATTCAGTCCTTATAGTAGATGAGGTCATTTATAACCTTGAAGTCATCATCTTGTACCTGCCCATCCAATAGCTGGCATGCGAACTGATCCTTTGCATATTCCATCACCAGATGGTCTTTCCAGTCAACTGATACCCCGGTCATGGCAAAGATGGATGGCCTCCTGGATAACGCATCAGCCACCATATTATTCTTCCCTTTGACAAATTCAATGTCAAAGTCGTAGGGGTGTATTCTGCTTACCCATTTCTGATGCCTCTCATTCAAATCCTTCTGCTCCAATAGATATTTGAGACTGTTATGATCTGACTTGACCACAAACCGGGCACCAACCAAGTACTGTCGGAATTTGGCTAGTGCATGCATGATAGCCAACATTTCTTTGTCATAAATGTTGTAGAGTAGCTCGGGACCCCTGAGTTTCTGACTCTCATAGGCAAGAGGGTGCCTCTTCTGCATCAGTATGGCCCCTATTCCTTCCCCAGAGGCATCACACTCCAAGGTAAAAGGAAGGCTGAAATTTGGAAGGGATAAGACTAGGTATGTACTCATCACTTCCTTCATCTTATCCATCGTTATTTGAGCCTCCTTGTCCCACTTGAAGGCTCCTTTCTTAGTCAAATCGGTCAAAGGTGCACACAACTGAGAAAATCCTTTGACAAACTTCCTGTAATATGTGCACGTACCCAGAAATCCTCTCAATTTTGTGAGTGTCTTAGGACTAGGCCATTCCATGATGGGTTGTATTTTCTCCTGATGTAATTGTACCCCCTTTTCCCCGATGATGTGTCCTAAATAGAGGACCTATGTCATTCCAAACTCACATTTGGACTCCTTAGCATACAGTGATTGTTCCTCCATGATTGACAAGATCTGATCCACATGCCTGAGATGCTCCTACCACATCTTGCTATAGATAAGCAAGTCATCAAAAAATACCAATAGGTACTTCCTCAACTGCTTGTTGAACACATGGTTCATACATGATTGGAGCGTAGCAGGGGCGTTGGTTAAGCCAAAGGGCATCACCAAAAACTCATAATGGCCGTAATGACATCTAAAATCTATTTTTGAGATGTCTTCCTCCCTCATCTTGATCTGATGATAACCATAATGAAGATCAATCTTAGTAAAGTAGATGGCCCCATGCAATTCGTCCAACATGTCATCAATCCTTGGTATCAAATACTTGTTTTTGATGATCTTTTTATTCAAGGCCCTGAAGTCAATGCACATCCTCATAGTGCCATCTTTCTTCTTCACTAGCACTACTGAAGAAGCAAAAGGGCTACTGTTGGGCCTGATGTGCCCCATGTCCAGGAATTCCTTGATGGCCTTCTCTATCTCATCTTTGTACTTCTTGGGATGTTTTTATGGTGTGGTGATAACTAGTTTGGCCCCTTTCTCTAGCTCAATAATGTGCTCAAATCCTCTATTTGGTGGAACTCCCGGAGGAATAGGCCCAAACACCTTGTGGTGCCTGTCAAGGATTTCCTTGATCTCTGGAGTGTAGTGAACCTTGCCCTGTTCATCCATACGTGTCACAATCCTGCATTCAACTGCATATACTATCTCATCCCTCCGAAATATGGCCTCCATCCTCTTGGTCGTGACTACCTTTGCAACATTCCCTGTCATGCCCCAAAGCACTACCTTTCGTCCACCCTTCTCTGTGAATGACATTTCCATAGTTTTGTAGTTGGTGGTGATAGTCCCCAATGTGCTGAGCCACTGAACTCATAGGATGATGTTGGTATCCGGAAGGTCCATGACATAGACATCCTGTATCAGCTCGTGCCTACCCAAGGTAAGATTCATGCCCGAGATATATCTGTCACAGGGCATAGTGCTTCCTCCTACAACCTCCACTTTGAATCCTTCAAATTCTACTGTGGGTATGTGCCTCCTC
>SNQJ01S0174709.1:0-12345 GCA_010110895.2 Picea sitchensis | reverse complement strand
AGGTTGTGGATTTTTTGGTCTATGGTACTCCAAGTGTAATGTTTTGAACAATGATCAATTGAATACAATGGTTACTTTTGCAGGACACTTTGAAGTCTATTGTATCACTATATTTTTGTGGCAATAAAGAATGTATTCAGACTGTTATTCTTTCTATCTATTCTCTGTAGTGTTTTGTCTATGTACATATTTTAACATCAATTCAAAATATATATCCCGAATGGCCAATAGACACATAAACATAGTTCTACTATTTCTTTATGTATTATCACACAGACACACACACACACTTAAATATATATGTATAACCATCACATTTCAAATAATTAATATTTCCCGTATCATTTAACAATACATTGTGGGATAGTGTGCAATTTAGTTACAAAGTGTCTTTTAACTTTAGCATATCATTTTTTTATGCAGATTTGGGGGATTTTGCCCATTTTTGGGGGATATTGGGCTCTTTTTGAGCCCAGATTTTGGGAGGAAGTTGGGGAATGATAAACAACTTTTTATATATATAAACTAGGCATGTTTGAGGCCATGGAGGATAGTTAGATCAGATTTATGCTGATGTAAATCCAATCCAAATCCATTTTTATGGAGGGAAGTTGTTGAGGAGTAGACACTTGCAGGCCATTCTTAGGAGCTACACTCAGTCTTTTTCAGTGTCATCAGCTGTGTTGGATTTATGAGGTCGAGAAGAACACAGTGAGACCAGTATGAGATCCATTTGATGTACTATTTTTTTACTTTTAAAGCATTGAATAATTAATAAAGAAGCCTCCCCCACTCAGACAAAGGCCCAGAGATGTAGGGAATTTTGTGTCAAACTCCGTTATCACTTCTCGCTTATGGTTTGTTGTTATTATTGCTTATGTTCAGTTCTATATATGATTTTATGGCTGTGATATAATTCTTTTTTCTTCATCCTCTTTCATTAGCTTCTTAAATGGTTAATAAGCGCATGCATAAATAACTCAACCACAGTCATTTAAATATCTTTTCGGATCAAGTGGTATCAGAGCTAGTTGACGTTTGGATTTGAGTTTTGCATGTTAACAAGGGAAAATCTATAATATGGTGAAGGCGATATTGTTGCATAGAATCCTATAATTGGATTGAGAAAGAGAGATTCTCACAACGAGAAGATAGCATCGGAAGAGATACTTTCTCTTGATGAGAAAGAGTTTCAAAAATATTTCCTTGCTATGTCGAAGATGGGTAAATTTTTGTACGAGGATTACCTGGAAAGAAAGAGACCAGTTTTGGGTGAATATTCAAAGGGAAAAAGTGAAGAAGGAGAGCATCATCCTCATATTCCTCCTTCACCTCCATCATCACCTCCTTCTTCTCCTTCTTCTTCAAGTTCAAGTTCTAAATCTAATGCAAAGAAACATGTTCATAAACATAAGAATGAAATGTCATTATTAAAACTTGATGTTAAATTTGAGATACCCATATATGATGGTGAAGTTAATGCAAAGAGACTTGACAATTGGGTCAGGTAGATGGAGGTTTACTGCAGTGTGCAACATACTAAGGATGAGGCCACACAAATCAAGTTGGCATCTTTGAGACTTGTAGGTACAACTCTCATCTGGTAGAAAAGCAAGTTGAAAAATGGAACACAACAAGTGGGTAATGTATTTCCATCATGGAAAATCTTTATTTCTGCGCTTAGGAAACAATTCTATCCTTTGGGTTATAAAGAAAAAGCATTAATTGAGTGGTAATCTTTAAAACTAAGAAAAGGACAAGCAGTGCAAAAGTATACAGATGGCTTTCGAAAAATGACATTGATGTTAGATATCTTTTTACATACATAGGAAACCCTTATGAAGTATATAGGAGGTTTACCTGCACATATTAGAAACATTGTATTCATGTTTGGACCAACTAACCTTGATCAAGTTTCTGTTCAAGCGATATATTAAAGAAGGTGTATTAGGGGAATAATCATCTTCAAGGAAAGAGGACAAGAGGAGATGGCATGACAATAATTCAAATGCAGTGGCAAGAAAGGATGAGAAGCCCTCTTGCAAGCATTGCAAGAAAGAGGGACATGATGAGGACATATTTTTGTAGTTGCATCCCGAAAAGAGGCCAAAGTGGTTCAAGGAAAAGAAAGGAAGGCAAACACGGGGAGAGAAAACAAGACCCACAGACTTGGGATTAGATTCAAGTGACGAATCTAAGGTCTCATTGGTTGGTATGACAGGTAAAACTCGTGAAGGCATTGACTGTAAAAGTAAATTGTTTCATATAAGGGTAATCATTCGATACACTAAGATAGACAAATTAATCTATAGTGGATATCAATCTAATCTAATCTCAGAAGAATTGGTTAAGAAAATGGGGTTAAAAACACAATTACATCATAAGACTTACACACTTAAATGGATAAGCAATCATCATCAAATTGACATAGCAAAGAAGTGCACAATCAAACCTTAAAGAAGTTACTTTAGTCAAAATTTTGCAATTTCATCCTAAGTATTATGTAGACTGAGGTAACATGTATTGATGAATTATAGACAAGTGAATGTGGAATGGTCTTTGGTAGTCCATACTTGTTTGATCTTAAGGCAATCTTCTACATGACAGAGAATCAATATCAATTAACCAAAGCGAGTCCAAGATTATGTGTTTCATGCTCATCGTGTTAAAGAAATAAAACACTTCAAACAATGGAACAATTAAGAAGAAGTGAAAGGAGAAAAACCAGTAATTGTTTCAAATGAAGTAATCGATCTTAGAAAAGAACAGGAAATGATTGTTGAACGGAAAGGAAATAAATCATATGATGCTTCCAAAGATAAGCTCATGTCATGCAAATGTTACAAATATATTAGCTCATTTGCAATCATACTTTTGATGTCCCATTAGTAGTCTTGTCTACATGGATGATAGTGGATTGATTAAAGATGTAACATGGTTCAAATGGATAACAATATGTTGTCAATTGTCATGATTATGTTACAATTGATCTAGATCAGGCAATTGAAAGGAGACAGAGTTTAGAGACAAGGAATAAGTCGGGTGGCCTATCTCGACTTGTTGGTAGTGTGTACAGGATTCAAAGGTCCTTAGTGAGTGTGATCCATAATGGTATCTAGGATTCCTAGGTCTAGAAAGACTCAAGAGTTCTGAGGTCGAGATGGAAACCAATTTTCTAGATGAAACAAACATTTGTTTTCAAAACTAGGCAGTTCCCAAAAACTAAAAAATTCAATAGGTCAACTAAAAAAAGTCAATGATGATGTCATTTGATGACATCCTGTTGACATCAACAAAGTGACATGTTGCATCCTATGAGGTGGCTAGGCGGTGATAGGACCAATACAGTGACAAGTGGCATAATTGGACCAATATAGTACCGGTAAATATGGCGTATGGTTGTTAATCAAATGTGGTGGTGCTGCGTGGTATCATGGCTAGCAGCGTGGCACCAGGTCATCGGTCAGTGACAAACGAAATTTTTTTGGAGGTTCATGGGTTTTGAAGCCATGACTTATGGCCAAGTGAATGCTTTGGGAAATGACCAAATGCCAACATGCCATCTTATTTCTTAATGTACCAAACCCACATCAATTTAATTAAAGTTTTTCATGGTGTAAAGTGGTGCAAAAAGGGGCTAAGGACAAGCCCGAGCTCGAGGTTTCTTGTGAGGGCATACTACGAGGGGTGCGACACATTTGTATAACCACTCAACCATCAAATCAAAGGGAACATTTTGGTTAGAACCTCTGCCATATACTTGAGCCTTAACCACTTATTGTTGGCATGTTTGGGGTTATTGGTTATGCTAGTTGTCCTGTGACCCTATCTTTTGTTGAGACTTATAAAACCTTGAGTTGTTGCTTGGCCATATTAGTGCATATGACTGAAATTTAGGTGTGGACACCAATCACTTGGGGGCTAGTCTACAATTTAGTTACAAAGTGGGTTTTCCCAACTTTAGTATATGATTTTTTGCCTGATTTGGGGGATTTGCCATTTTGAGCTATTTATGGGAGGATTTTAGAATGATAGCCAGTTCCAGAGATCTATAAAGCAGGGCCTATTTGAGGCCATTGAGGGACAACAAATTCCGATTTATGTTGAATCAAATCCAGAGCCAAAACCATTTTATGGAGGCTGGCAGGAAGCGGATGTGAGACCAGACTACATGGTCTTTGATTGCCGTAGTTGTGTTGGATTTCTGAGGTAAAGAAAAACACATTGAGACTATTATGAGATCCATTTTATGTACTTTTTCTGTACTTTGAAATCATTGAAGAATTAATGAAGCCTCCCCATGAGACAAAGGCCGAAGAGCGTGGAAACGTTTTGTGTTGAACTCCGTTATCCCTTCTCTTATTACATGGGTTTGTTATTAATGTTTATGTTCAGTTCTATGAGTTTATGGATGTGATATATTCTCTCATATTCGTTCTCTTTCATTAGCTTCTTAAATGGTTAATAAAGACATGCAAAATAACTCAATAATAGTCATTCATATCCTTCCGGATCAATACCTAGCTTAGAAAGAATAAGATAGATGCAATGCTCTTCCTCCATCTTTATCACACATTTTTCACGGCTGTGAACTTTGGCTTATAGATGAATGGTATCAATGCAAAGAAAATCGGTTGAGCTTAAAAGTCCCAGGTACTTGATTTCTAACTATTATTATTTCTCGAATAATATTGGAGTTTAAAGCTTCATGGAGGTCATCAATTTCTTTAAGGTGGAAACTTAAATCAAGATAGATGAACGGTCAGTAGTCCATGTTCTGTGTCACTCCTATTATCCCTTTTGACATGAAGTTAAATACACTTTCTAATTGACATGAACTTTTTTTTAAAGGTAACAAAAGAGACTTGAACTCAATACCTCTTACTTAATGGGAAAATTTTAACCAAATTGGCTAGAAAAAACATATTGTTTAGAAAGAGGATTGGTGTTGTTGTTATTTGTTATTTTTTTTGTGGAAGATAGCCTTGGAGATTGTGCTAAGAAAAAAACTTTTCCCTAAAGAAAACTTTCTCTTCTGACAACAAGGTTATAGGTTAGCTTGCCCATAAAATCCACCTTTTCCAATCTGTTTCTGATTTTCCAAGATCCTGTAGTGGGAAGCTTGATCATCTGCTTGAATTTTTGTGGTGTGATCTTGAGGTCTTCATAATTGAAACTCAACTAAGAACTATCCTATGTGTGATTTGGTTGCACAATCTCCTACCATGGAGCTCATAGACACCAAATAAAGACAATACTTATTTTAGAAAACTTTTGATTCTTTGCATAGTTGCCAAATATTCATGTATATTTCAACCCTTTAATAAATTCTAAGCACAAATCACCCTAATATACAATATTTAAGTTTTACAACAAATGTGTGGTCATGTAACTTGTAACTTGTAATTTACTAATACCATACATGGATTTTTCTTCCTAGTGCGTGATTTAGGGAGCTACCAAATGATGCTTCCACCTTCATGTGGTTGGCCTATTAGGTGAAGTAGAATTATTCAAAAACAAGAGAATATCATTCACACATTCCACTTTAGTCTTTTTAGATTCTTGTACATGTTTATATATGCACATTTTTTATTTAATTATTATTCAATCATAACATTTTATTCTCTAATGATTTCTACGGGTCTTCCTAGCGAATGCAACAAATAACATATGCATGATGTAGTTATACAAGTTCCTACCTCATCAAGCTCATGGACACATGTAGTTAGTACTTATTTTTCCACTTTAGTTTTGTGTGTGTGCACAATTCAAAGATTCATGTTTATTTCAACCCTGGACAAAAATCACCATAGGATACAATATTTAGGTTTAAAAAATATTTATTCATGTAACTTGTAAGTTGTAAATTACCAATACCATATATCTAGTTTTCTTTCAAGGGAGTGAATTTTCATCATGTCATGTTTTCATGCATTTTTATACATTTTCCATTTAAAGACATTTTATCCTTTATTCACAGTACAAAGTTTTATGTTTCAAAATGCACAAATAAAGGTATATAAATAGATGTAAAATTATAAAATTAAACTCCCCAATTTGAACCACTCAATTTGGAGATCGCTTGGAGTCTTAGGCATGTATTTTACTGTAAGACAATTTTACCCTCAATTTTACAAAATACGAATCTTGGTTCAGGGTAGAAGTCCTTAGTCATTTAAAAATGTCGGTTGGTCTTATAGTTTATATAAATATTAGATTCACCCCAAATATTATATCCTAGAATTTGGATCTAGCAAATCATGGGCATGCATTTCCACTTTCTACTATTTTGGTCTCTCAATGAATTTACAAGGTAGATTTTGTCTCTTTTACACAACAACCACTTTTATGTTTGCAAAATGAAAATAAATATGTATACATGTGTGAAATTATCTAAGAGAACCTCAAAAACTTGAATCACTCAAAATGCAGGTGTGTTGGGGATGAGGCATGCATTTTGAAGCACATACATTTGCACAAATGCGAAATTACAATTTAAAGAAAAAAATATGTTTTATCACATTCATGTATTCCCACTTTAGTTTTTTGTAGGAGTCATGTTGATATCCATGAATATTTTATTTATTATTGTGGGTCATAACTTTTATTCTCAATAGTTTTGCGGGAGTCTTTGTAATGCATTGCAATTAACAAACTAATATGTGTGATGTTTGGTGGCTGGCATAATATCCTCATGCATTAAGCTCATGGATGCGGTATTTATTACTCGTTTTCTATTTTATTTAGTTTGTGTGCATATTTTCCAAATATTCACGTATATTTCAACCCTTTATTAAATTATGTGCACAAATCACCCTAATATATAGTCTTTAGGGTTTACAAAATATCCATAGTATTTTAACTTGTAACTTGTAAATTACAACACCATACATGGATTTTTTTACCTAGGGTGCACATTTTTCATCATGCCCTATTTTCATACATTTTTCTCTTTATGCAATTTTTTGCATTACAAGACAACTTTTTGCCTTTACTTTTAACCTTGTGTTTTTGTTTTTTCAAAATGTTAAACTAAAGGAGTATGAATAGATGTAAAATGATAAGTAGTCACAATTTTAACCACTCCAATTTGGAGGTCATACGATTCTTAGGTGTGCATTTTAAAGTAAGATGATTTTACCCTCCATTTCACAAAAAATATTGAATAGTTTGAAGGTACCAGTCATTTTTAAAATGCGATTAATAATTATGTTTATATTTATAATGTTAATAACTTCACCCAAAAACTTAGATCACTAAATTTTGAGCTATATAGAATCATGTACATGCATTTCCATTAAGGTCACTTTCTACTATTTTGGTCTCTCAGTTACAAGGTGAACTTTGCTTCTTTTGCACAACAACCCTTTTCTTGTTTGTAAACCTGAAACTAAATATGTATAAGCATGTGTATTATCTAAGACACCTCAAAATTGAATCCTTAAAATTGGAGATGTTTTAAGACTTGGGCATGATTTTTTGTGAAATTAAATGGTGGAAACTTTCCTGACTACCAAAAATTACATTTTAAAAAGAAAAGCAGCATGTAGTATTTCTTCTGCAAGTGAGTGTGAATTTCTAAATGTAGAGACAACAAGATTGAAAATAGAAATGATGAAACCCTAATATTAATTGTATGTATCATTATATATTGATAACATTGTCATCTACATTTGGATCAACCTCTTCAACTTCTTAATCTAACACATCTATCTACTCCTTATGTCCAGTACATCATAGAATGTACAGGTGTTCAACACATCTATCCTCCCTAACCCAAAAATTAACAAATAATACTTATGCTATGTAATCAAAACTGTGATCATTAAATATTACCTATGTGGTAATGGGAATGTGACTATTGTAAGTGAGCTTTCTAGAAGGTTTTTCCTATTAGGAAGTTCATTCTCTAGAATGTTCTTAGGATACATGTTGAAATACTAAAATGGCGAGAGGGAAGTTGAATCGTTGTATGGCTTAAACAATTTTAATTACGGCCGAAAACATTAGTAATCTTTCTTCATGTGGTCATCAACAACATACAACATACAGACGATTTAAAAGTAAGACCATCGGTCACACATAGAATTTTACCAGAACAGGATTTTCTGTAGGGAAACCCATAAAGGGAGAAAACCTCTTCTTCTTGAAATGATGGCGGTCTTTTTCAGTTCCACACATCATTTTCGATTTAGAACTTGGCTTGATGTGGGGATGCTACCTATATTTTACAAGCTTCAATTTGTTTGAGAGCTCCAACTCTGGTTTCTCTAGCACCACTAGAGGCACCCTCCCCGAATATTCCGACACCAATACGGATGGAATTAACTTCCTAAATGTTCGGAACCAAGCGGATGGAAGCACCAACTTCAGGGTGTAACTTCGTATATGAACGTTTGTTCTCCTAACTCCTGCCACCACGGTTTCTACAGGTACGCAGCGGATGGAAACTACAACTTCTGTGTTCCACTTGAACTTAGCGAGAGGGTTTAGTCCTCCCGAGCCCCTCCCAATCACCCTTGAATATCAAAATAATGATTACAAAAGAAACAATTTCTGAGATAAATCAATTCTTACCTTCCTTTCTATGTTCTGTAAGACTGATCTGTTCTGCTATTATGCTCTTCATTTTCTCTTCCTCAGCTATTACCTTTCTGTAGTTCCATTTCACTCTACACATATACTTCCTTTCCTACCACACACACATCCTCTTTCTTCCTTACTGTTACCCTCATTTCCTCCTCACAACATCTCCCCCGACACAGTCTGTTTCCTCTTCTTTTTTACCGAGGCTAGCGTTTCAACTTCCCAACTCCTTGGGCAAAATGGCGACAACCATTGTCTAGCCAATAGAAGCGTAGTGATCAATCTTGTCGCGATCATGGGACTGTTTTTATTGGATTTGTAACTGAAGGGGTGTTAAAGTGTGTGTGGAAGTATCAATCACATTCAAATATCTGCACCATTGGATAATATTCACGTACATTCTTGCCTTTTAATTGGGTTTCGGCATTCCTCATGTTCAATGTTTTTTTCCATATAAATCCGATACACAAAATTCCTGGGAAAATCGGTCAATCAACGATCCATATCATAATAAGATCTGACGATTCAGAATGAATCAGGAGTTCTCTCATCGCGAAATCAGAATCCTTGTTACACTTGTTTCTTTCCTTTTTGGGTCGCGATTCGGTGAAACTCCATATCGGAGTTAGATCAACTGTCCAGATGCGATCTTGACTCAACGACTACGATTGTGTCGCGATATCGCATATCGTGATTTCATCATTCTGTTGCAGTGTGTTCTTGTTGTCTTCATGTTGCGATCCCAGAAACTCCAACACGCTCTCAATCAATGGTCTAGATCAAGGCTGATCTGACAGCTCATATTACATCGTGATTTCACGTATCATGAAATCGACCTCCTGATGTCAAGTGACTTTGTCGCTTCAAAGTTCCGATCCCCGATACCGATGTTACCTTCCACGCTATTATTGGCTATAGGCCTTGTATCACTGATAATCAGCACATGACCTCGGTGGGCTTCTCATCGGGGTTCGACATTTTCGATATCACCATGAACATACCTCCAGGATTCCCGATCTTTTCGATCCCCTGATTCTCCTGATGCGTCCTATCGAGCTTCTCCTCGGTGGCGCCGATCACTTCAGCCTTGCTCTTTCCTTGCAGCTTCTGCAGATTTGATGGCTGACGGGTGTCTGCTTCCGATATGACGGCTCAGATCCTCTCTCGACAAAGGGCTGTTTACAACGGTCTAGATTCATTTTGGATTCCCAGCGGATTTGATTGAACCGTGATCTTGATACCGTCTATCGATACAAACCCGTGGCAACAACCATTTGTTGTGCACCGGTACTTCATCAATGACAACAACTATCAACGCACATTCGTTGCTTGTTCTGTGTTGCCAACAATCTCCTTTGGCATTGATGGCAACCTAAACTTTTCAAAATGCCTTCGGATTCAACTCTTCCAACTCTGCTCCCTGCTTCCGATTCTGCACCGACTCTACTATTCGAGTCTGCTCGTCTACTCATTCGACTCTACTCCCAAAGCATATCCTTTCTCCCAGCACGACATCAATGTCGAAATATTCTTCCTCGATCTTGTTTCCAAAACAAACTCCCCTATCGTCTATAATCGCGGGAAATTCACCATATATGTTCAATAAGCGCTCCTGACCAGGTTTACATATTAGACACAAGAGTTTACAACCCCCAACTTTTGACGAATACATCCAAAAGGGATGCCAGTTCAAGGTTTTGTAAAGATATCAGCAATCTGTTGTGTAGAGGGTATATGGTTCAGTTGAACAATTCTGTTTGAAACTTGTTCTCACTGAAAATGATACTTTATAGGAATATCTTAGTCTTGGAATGAAGAACGGGATTCTTGGAGACACTTATGGCACTGGTGACATATGACGAATTGGAATAGGATTAGTCTAAGTTACCTTCAAATCTACAAGAGTTTTATCATCCATAAGATCTGTGTGCATCAGGTAGCAGCAACAATGTATTCTTCCTCTGTGGTGGATAATGAAATAGATCCTTGCTTCTTACTTGTCCATGCAACTAATGAGTCACCCGAAATGCTCCTCCATGGTGCTTTTCCTATCATCGCCTGGTTACCTTGATCTGCATCTAAATGCGACTGAGTAAACTGAAAATTTTACGGTTCTAGGATACCACAGACCATGAGTCATTATTCCCTTCAAATATTTAGAGTAGCTACAAATGTTTGTTTAGGAGAGGGCCAAAAGCGACCAACCATTCCAACAACTTGCATTTATATTAGGCCAGGATGTTGTGATGTACAGAAGACGCCTGCCTATCATAGGCGATATGTCCTTTGATCAACACATCGGGTGAGATATCATCTTTCTGCTCAGCTTTATTAATACCACAGGTGTGCTGACTATAGAGGAATCTTCCATTTGAAATTTCTTCAATATCTTTCAAATATATTTCTTGAGAGATAAAAATTCCTGCATAGCTTTGTTTACTTGTAAGCCAAGAAAAATATGACAGTTCTATCATGGACATTTCAAATTCTGTTTGCATAGAGTTAAAAAACCACTGAATAGATGATTCAGTAGTACAGCCAAAGATAATATCATCTACATAAGCCAAAACAACTATTAAATTATCACCTTCAAACTTAATATAAAGGTTGCATCCAGCAATTGCAACTGCTTGAATCCTTTTCTTGTAGAAATTCTTGTCCAGACTATAATTGTTACTAATGTGGTGCTTGTTTTGAATCCATATAGGAGCCTTCTTTGGCCTACTTATAATTAGGATTGTCTGTCAGTAGAATCCTTCAGGTTATTCCATATATACTTCTTCCTCTAGATCTCCATTAAGAAGCGTTGGAAGCAACATCAAAAAGTAAACTTTGAAATTCTTATGACAATAATAAGAAAGAAACATTCTGATAGCTCTAATCTTGCAATGGAGTTGCAAGTTTCAATCAAAGTCCTTGACAAGAATAAGCAAGAAACATTCTGATAGCTTCTAATCTTGCCACTGGTGCAAAAGTTTCATCAAAGTCCTGACCTTCCACTTGTGCATATCCCTTACAGACCAATCTGGCTTTATTTCTAATAACTTGTCCTTTTTCATTTATTTTATTCTTGAATACCCATTTGGAACCTATTACATTCTTATCTTCTGGTCTAGGGACAAGCTCCCAAGTATTGTTCTTCTCAATCTGGTCCATCTCTTCATTCATTGCTCTAATCCAATCTTCTTCCTGACTATCTTCCTCAAAGTTTGTAGGTTCAGTCATAGATAAAAAGGCAACATGAGATTGTTCTGAGTCCTTAATCAGTTTCCTTCTAGTCTGAACTCCATTTATATCCCCAATTATCTGGTTTTCAGGATGATTCTTTCTGATAATTTTGAGAGGAGATTTTGCTTCTTTCTGTTGACTTGTATCAGTTTGAATGTTCACATCTTCATCTGATCCAGCCTCTTCTCCTTCTGATCCTTGGACCTGTTCATCTTCATCTTCAACTGTATATTCTGTTCTTGGTTCATCACTGCTTATATTTTTGACTGGAATTTCTTCATCAACTTTTACATCAATACAGTCAACTAGTTTATGCAATATTTTATTGTAGCATCTGTACCCTTTGTTGTTTGTAGCATAACCCAAGAAAATACCTTCATCCGCTCTGTCATCATATTTTCCAATATTTTCATCATTGTTCTTGATATAACATGTGCTCCCGAAAACTTTAAAATGTTTGATTGAAGCAGGTCTTCCAAACCAAAGTTCATAAGGGGTCTTGTCACTGTGCGGTCTGAGATGAGCTTT
>SNQJ01S0174705.1:0-20203 GCA_010110895.2 Picea sitchensis | reverse complement strand
GTCTTCAAAGCCTCATTGTAATCATCATCTTGTGAATGCAAGTAGCCATCACATCTCTTCTCAAAGATAAGTTGCCACCATCCTAGCGAGTCTTTCACTCTGTATTTTTATGGTCATTGTACATTTCTTTCATTAATAGAAATCGTGTATTATTGTATATATGTTTCTATGGTTGAATCTCTGATACATTTATTTTATCTTTTTTAGTATCTACGATATCTCTATGCATTTCTTTATTATATCTCCGCTCGGATTTCGTGCCAAAAATAATCTGGATCAATGGTATCAAAGCAGACTGCTCTTGATCGTTTTTTCAGTGCATGTCCCCGACGAGGTCCGAGTATAGAAAGTTGGGTCTCAAGATTTTCTCTCTTGAAGACAATCACTCTTGGATACCCAAGAAACCCCCAATGGCAGAAGAAAAGAAAAACAACGGAGCAGACGATCCTATCAATCTTTTGCTTGAAAAAGCTCTCACGCGACAAAGGAACAAAAAGATGGAGAATTTTTCCCACATCCTTAGATGCTTGCCGATAGAATCAGGCACATATTCATCAAGCAACCACTTTGGAGGAACCTCACCTTTCAAGGTACAAGTTAATTTGGATATTCCTGTATTTGAAGGACAAATAGATGCAAGAGCCCTAGAAAAATTGTTAACTCTGCTAGAAGGTTATTTCTCTGTTCACAATTTTTTTGACAAAGAAAATATCACCTTCGCACTCCTTAAAGCTCTCCCTCATCTCAAACATTGGTGGGAAACTTACTGGGAGAAAAGTTTCAAAAAGGATTCTGGAATATATGGGGCCGATCCCACTTGGTATTTTTTGTGGATGGGGTAAAGGAACAATATTACCCTATTCGCAACTATGAGGACCAGTACATGAGATGGACCACACTACAACAAGAGAGGGACCAAGCAGTTCCGCAGTTCACTAATACCTTCCATACCTTGTGCACCAAGATGGGTATCAAAGACTCTAAACGACATTTGGTTCTAAAATACCGTGGGGCTCTACACAGTTACATCCAAATGGAAATGGATTTTCTGGACATCTCATCACTCGGTGCTACCTATCGATATGTTGTTAAAATCGAGCAGAAATTTAAGCACCAGAAAAAATGGGATTTTGGTTCTGCAAATCTGCAACAACCAAAGTATGACAAATACATCTCTAACAAACAGTCTCCCAAAAACCAGTCCAAGCCACATGAAAAGAAGGGTCACCAGAAGACAAAGAAGGACACCGAAAAATGGTGCGATTTCCACAAAATCCCCTGGCACAACACCGATGAATGTCGCTCAAAACAGTAATTGGTGGTCGATATCAAAGACAAGGAGATGAACCCTGATTCATAATCTGATTCTAAAATTATTGGTAAAGGACAGATCATTGACGCAGACCCCACTGCTATTGTCTTGAACACAACAATTCAACTTGAAGAACCAACAAATCTTGAAGAGGGGGAGTGCATTTTTCATTCACAGATGTGGGTGAAGGGGACCCCGCTTCATTTTATTGTTGATAGCGGAAGCCAGAAGAAACTCATCTCAGTAGAGGTCCTCAAACAGTTGGGATTGTCGACAACACCACAGCCGCATCCATACAATTTATGGTGGCTTCGCCAAGGACGAGATCTTTGTGTCAGCTAGCAATTTCGATTGTCATATGGCATCCAACCCTTCAAGGATGAGGTATTATGTGATGTTTCCCCACTAGATGTCTGTGATGTTCTCTTGGCCCAACCATATATGTGGAAGCGCCATGTTGTTTATGAGTCTCGACCCCACAATATCATTGTTTCTCTAGGGGTTCATCACTACAGAATACCAAAGGTAGTTTCGACTACCCTTCCACCAAAAAAGTTCCGCAAGGTAGTATCTCATACTGCAAAATTCAGCTTCTTCACAATCTGTTCAAAAGGGGAATAGAAGGACATTGGAACCACTACAACCTCGCCCCAAGCACCTTCTATCCAACAAAAGAAGGTCGACAAGGTTGCAGCAAAGCGTAAAGATTCCTTCTGCACACCGTCCTCTCATGTAGCCCAACTTGTTGAATAGCCTCAGCCTCAACAGGTTCATGACAAACTTCCACAAACTGAGCTGCATGACGTCTCCAGCAAGGCAAGCAGCTCACCAAGATGCAGATTCAGCAAACACTTTTCCCTCTTCCCCGAGAACTCAACGCAATGGATACCATTCCTTCCTAAGGAGGGAGGATTGATCCAGGTGGATATCGGTGGCCACCCACCTTTTCCAACTGTATCAAAATAGTTTTCTGACAATTTTGGCAATTTACTATTTTTAGCAGTTTTAACTTTTGGGGCCATTTTAAGGGCCTAAATGAAGGTTTTTTGAGATTGAGCTCCTTAATTATAGTTTAAGGAATGATTTATCCCCCAAAATTAATCTCCTCGATGATACCTTTCCAACGGGCTATCACACGCCTAAAACGGAGATCGTATGCAAAAGTTACAACCCCTGGAAGTTGATGTACTAACTTACCCAAACGGGGCCCACATGACTTTTAGCGCTTCATCTCTTAGGGTTAGGTTTTGGATTTCTAGGGTTTTGGGAATTCTTATTTATTGTAAAAATGATTTCAGAGCCTTATTGTAATCATCTTCTTGCGAATGCAAGTAGCCATCACATCTCTTCTCAGAGATAATATGCCACCATTCTAGCGAGTCTTTCACTCTGTATTTTTACAGTCTCTGTACATTTCTTTCATGAATAGAAATCATGTATTACTGTATATACGTGTTTATGGTTGAATCTATGATGCACTTATGTTATCTTATTGAGTATATTTGATATCTCTGTGCATTTATTTATTATATCTCCCCTCACATTTCGTGCCAAAAATAATCCGAATCAGTGGTATCAGAGCAGACTGCTCTTGATCGTTTTTTTAGTGCATGTCCCCGACAAGGTTCAAGTATAGAAATTTATGTCTCAAGCTTGTCTCTCTTGAACACAATCACTCTCACACACCCAAGAAACCATCAATGGCGGAATAAAAGAAAAACGATGGAGCAGACGATCCTATCAATCTATTGCTTGAGCAAGCTCTCACACGACAGAGGGACAAAATGATGGAGAAATTTGCCCACATCCTTAAATGCTTGTCGATAACATCAGGCGCATATTCATCAAGAAGCCACTTTGGAGGCATCTCACCTTTCAAGGTACAAGTTAATTTTGATATTCCTATATTTGAAGGACAGATAGATGCAGGAGCCCTAGAAAATTGGTTAACTTTGCTAGAAGGTTATTTCTCTGTTCACAATTTTTTAGACAAAGAAAAGATCCCCTTCGCACTCCTTAAATCTCTCCCTCGTGTCAAACATTGGTGGGAAACTTACTGCGAGCAAAGTTCCACAGAGGAGTCTAGAATATATGGGGACAATCCCACTTGCGATTTTTTTGTGGATGCGGTAAAGGAACAATATTACCCTATTGGAAACTATGAGGACCAGTACATGAAATGGACCACACTGTGGCAAGAGAGGGGCCAAGAAGTTTCAGATTTCACCAATACCTTCCATACCTTGTGCACCAAGCTGGGTATCAAAGACTTCGAACAAAATTTGGTTCTGAAATACCGTGGAGCTCTACACAGATACATCCAAACTGAAATGGATTTTATGAACATCTCATCACTCGGTGCTACCTATCGATATGCTGTTAAAATCGAGCAGAAATTTAAGCACCAGAAAAAATGGGATTTTGGTTATGCAAACACGCAACAACCAAAGTATGAAAAAGACGTCCCTAACAAGCAGTCTCCCGAAAACCAATCCAAGCCACATGAAAAGAAGGGTCACGGGAAGACAAAGGAGGACACCGAAAAATGGTGTGATTTCCACAAAAGCCCCTGGCACAACACTGATGAATGTCGCTCAAAACATTCATTGGTGGCCAATATCAAAGACAAGGAGTCGAACCCTGATTCAGAATCTGATTCTGAAAATACTGGTAAAGGACAGATCATTGACGCAGACCCCACTGCTATTGTTGCGACCGCAACAATTCAACCAAAAGAACCAACATATCCTAAAGAGGGGGAGCACCTTTTTCATTCACAGATGTGGGTGAAGGAGACCCCGCTACATTTTGTTGTTGATAGCAGAAGCTAGAAGAACCTCATCTCAGTAGAGGTCATCAAACAGTTGGGATTGTCGACAACACCACACCCACAGCCATACAACATCAGGTGGCTTCGCCAAGGACGAGGATTCACTCGGTGCTACCTATCGATATGTTGTTAAAATCGAGCAGAAAGTTAAGCACCAGAACAAATGGGATTTTGATTCTGGAAATCTGCAACAACCAAAGTATACCAAAGACGTCCCTAAAAAACAGTCTCCCAAAAACCAATCCAAACCACATGAATAGAAAGGTCATGGGAAGACAAAGAAGGACACTAGAAAATGGTGCGATTTCCACAAAATCCACTGGTACAACACCAATGAATGTCACTCAAAACTGTCATTGGTTGCCGATATCAAAGACAAGGAGCCGAAGCCTAAATCAGAATCTTATTCTGAAAATACTGGTGAAGGACAGATCATTGATGCAGACCCCACTACTATTGTCACGACTGTAGCAATTCAACCAGAAGAACCAACAGATCCTGAAGAGGGGGAGTGCCTTTTTCATTCACAGATGTGGGTGAAGGGGACCCCACTGCATTTTATTGTTGATAGCGGAAACCAGAAGAACCTCATCTCAGCAGAGGTCGTCAAACAGTTGGTATTGTCGACAACACCACACCCGTTGCCATACAATATCGGGTGGCTTCGCCAAGTACGTGATATTCATGTTAGCCAACAATGTTGATTGTCATATGGCATCCAACCCTTCAAGGATGAGGTATTATGTAATTTTTCCCCACTAGATTTATGTGATGTTCTCTTGGGCCAACCATATATGTGGAAGGGCCATGTTGTTTATGAGTCTCGACCCTGTAGTGTCATTGTTTCTCTAGGGGGTCATCTCTACAGAATACCAAAGGTAGTTCCAACTATTGTTCCACCAAAAAAGTGCAGCAAGGTAGTATCTCTTACTGCAAAATCCATCTTCTTCACAATCTGTTCAAAACAGGAATAGAAGGACATTGGAACCACTACAACCTCGCCCCAAGCACCTTCTATCCAATAGAAGTAGGTCCACAAGGTTACAACAAAGAGAAAATATTCCTTATGCACACCGTCCTCTCATGTAGCCCGATTTTTTGAACAGCCTTAGCCTCAACAGGTCCATGACAGACTTCCAAAAACTAAGCAGCGCGACGTCTCCAGCAAGGCAAACAACTCACCAAGATGCAGATTCAGCAAACACTTTTCCCTCTCCCCCGAGAACTCAATGCAATGGATACCATTGCTTCCTAAGGAGGGAGGATTGATCCAAGTGGATATCGGTGTACACCCACCTTTTCCAACTGTCTCAAAACAGATTTCTAACAGTTTTTGGCAATTTACTATTTTTAGCAGTTTTAACTTCTGGGGCCAATTTGAGGGCCTAAATGAAGTTTTTTTTGGATTGAGATCCTTAATGGTAGGCTCAAGAATTATTAAGCCTGCAAAATGAATCTCCTCAACGATACCTTTCCAATGCGCTATCACATGCCTAGAACAGAGATCGTATGCAAAAGTTACGACCCCGGGAAGTTGATGTACTAACTTACCCAAACGGGGCCTACATGACTTGTGGTGCTTCATCTCCTAGGGTTACGTTTTTGGATGTCTAGGGTTTTTGGAATTCTTGTTTATTATAAAAAGGCCTTTAGAGCCTCATTGTAATCATCTTCTTGTGAATGTGAGTAGACGTCACATCTCTTCTCATTGATAAGCTGCCACCATTCTAGCGAGTCTTTCACTCTGTATTTTACAGTCTATGTGTTAACGATATTTCTTGTAAGGGGGGTTAGAATGCAAAGGAATGGGTTAAAAACCCACTTGTCCTAATTTCAGGGTGCTAGTGCGCCCATGATTAAATGAAAATCAAGTCTGGACGACAAGGATCACGGTGCCCGGATCAACGACGCAGGTGTGATTTCGGACCCCCCCCCCGCCTTTCTACTTTTAAGCGGGGGGGTCAAAAGGGGAACAGAAGGACATTGGAACCACTACAACCTCGCCCCAAGCACCTTCTATCCAACAGAAGTAGGTCGACAAGGTTGCAACAAAGCACAAATATTCCTTCTGCACATTTTCCTCTCATGTATCCTAACTTGTTGAACATCCTCAGCCTCAATAGGTCCGTGACAGACTTCCACAAACTGAGCAGCGGGACGTCTCCAGCAAGGCAAGCAACTCACCAAGATGCAGACTCAGCAAACGCTTTTCCCTCTCCCCTAGGAACTCAACACAATTTATACCATTGCTTCCTAAGGATGGAGTATTGATCAAGGTGTATATCGGTGGCCACCCACCTTTTCCAACTGTCTCAAAACAGTTTTCTCACAATTTTGGCAATTTACTATTTTTAGCAGTTTTAACTTTCGGGGCCATTTTGAGGGACTAAATGAAGGTTTTTGGGGATATATCTCCTTAATGATATTAAAATGAATGATTAAGCCCCCAAAATGAATCTCCTTGATGATACCTTTCCAACGGGCTATCACACGCCTAAAACGGAGATCGTATGCAAAAGTTACAACCTCAGGAGGTTGATGTACTAACTTACCCAAACGGGGCCCACATGACTTTTGGCGCTTCATCTCCTAGGGTTAGGTTTTTGGATTTATAGGGTTTTGGGAATTCCTATTTATTGTAAGAATTCATTCAGAGCCTCATTTTAATCATCTTCTTGTGAATGCGAGTAGTCGTCACATCTCTTCTCATAGATAAGCTGCCACCATTCTAGCGAGTCTTTCACTCTGTATTTTTACAGTCTCTGTACATTTATTTCATTAATAGAAATCATGTACTACTGTATATATGTGTTTATGTTTGAATCTTTGATACATTTACATTGTCTTATTGAGTATCTGTGATATATCTATGCATTTATTTATTATATCTTCACTCTCATTTCGTGCCGAAAATAATCTGGATCAGTGGTATCAGAGTAGACTGCTCTTGATTGTTTTTTCAGTGCATGTCCCCGACGAGGTCTGAGTATAGAAATTTGGGTCTCAAGCTTGTCTCTCTTGAAGACAATCGCTCTCACACACCCAAGAAAACCTCAATGGCAGAAGAAAAGAAAAATGATGGAGCAGATGATCCTATCAATCTGTTGCTTGAGAAAGCTCTCACGTGACAGAGGGATGAAAAGATGGATAATTTTTCCCGCATCCTTAAATGTCTGTCGATAGCATCAGGTGCATCTTCATCAAGCGACCACTTTGGAGGCACCTCTCCTTTCAAGGTACAAGTTAATTTTGATATTCCTGTATTTGAAGGATAGATAGATGCAGGAGCCCTAGAAAAATGGTTAACTCTGCTAGAAAGTTATTTATCTGTTCACAATTTTTCCGACAAAGAAAAGATCACCTTCACACTCCTTAAATCTCTCCCTCATGTCAAACATTGGTGGGAAACTTACTGCGAGCAAAGTTCCACAGAGGAGTCTGGAATATATGGGGTTGATCCCACTTGGGATTTGTCTATGGATGCGATAAAGGAACAATATTACCCTATTGGCAACTATAAGGACCTGTACATGAGATGGATGCCACTGCGGCAAGAGAGGGGCCAAGCAGTTTCGGAGTTCACCAATACCTTCCATACCTTGTGCACCAAGATGGGTTTCAAAGACTCTGAACATCATTTGGTTTTCAAATATTGTGGGGCTATACATAGATACATCCAAACTGAAATGGATTTTCTGCACATCTCATCACTCGATGTTGCCTATCGATATGCTGTTAAAATCGAGCAGAAATTTAAACACCAGAACAAACAGAATTTTGGTTCTGCAAATCTGCAACAACCAAAGTATGACAAAGACGTCCCTAACAAACAGTCTCCCGAAAACCAATCCAAGACAAATGAAAAGAAGGGTCACGGGAAGACAATGAAGGACACCGGAAAATGGTGCGATTTCCACAAAATCCCCTGGCACAATGCTAATGAATGTCGCTCAAAATAGTCATTGGTGGCCGATATCAAACACAAAGATCCAAACCCTATTTCAGAATCTGATTCTAAAAATACTAGTAAAGGACAGATCATTGACGTAGACCCCACTGCTATTGCCGTGACCGCAGTGATTCAACCAAAAGAACCAATGGATCCTTAAGAGTGGGAGCACCTTTTTCATTCACAAATGTGGGTGAAGGGGACCTCAATGCATTTTATTGTTGATAGCGGAAGCCAGAAGAACCTCATCTCAGCAGAGGTCGTCAAACAGTTGGAATTGTTGACAACACCACACCCGCAGCCATACAACATCGGGTGGCTTCGCCAAGAACGCGATCTATGTGTCAGCCAACAATTTCGATTGTCATATGGCATCCAACCATTCAAGGATGAGGTATTATGTGATGTTGCCCCACTGTATGTCTGTGATTTTCTCTTGGGCCAACCATATATGTGGAAGCACCATGTTGTTTATGAGTCTCGACCCCGCAGTTTCATTGTTTCTCTAGGGGGGAATTTCTACAGAATACCAGAGGTAGTTCCAACTACTGTTCCACCAAAAAAGTGTCGAAAGGTAGTATATTTTACTGCAAAATTTAGCTTCTTCACAATTTGTTCAAAAGGAGAACAGAAGGACATTGGAACCAGTACAACCTCGCCCCAAGCACCTTCTATCCAACAGAAGCAGGTCGTCAAGGTTATAGAAAAGAGAATAGATTCCTTCTACACACCATCCTCTCATGTAGCCTGACTTGTTGAATAGCCTTAGCCTCAACAGGTCCGTGACAGACTTCCACAAACTGAGCAGCGTGACGTCTCCAGCAAGGCAAGCAGCTCACCAAGATGCAAATTCAGCAAATGTTTTTCCCTCTCCCTCGGGAACTCAACGCAATTTAGACCATTGCTTCCTAAGGAGGGAGGATTTATCTAGGTGGGCATCGGTGGCCACCCACCTTTTCCAACCGTCTCAAAATAGTTTTCTAACAATTTTGGCAATTTACTATTTTTAGCAGTTTTAATTTCTGGGGCCATTTTGAGGACCTAAATGTCATTTTTTCAGGAACGAACTTCTCAATGATAGCCAAAATAATGATTGAGCCCCCAAAATGAATATCCTCGATGATACCTTTCAAACGAGATATCACACGCCTAAAACATAGATCGTATGCAAAAGTTACGACCCCGAGAAGTTGATGTACTAACTTACCCAAACGGGGCCCACATGATTTTTGGCGCTTCATCTCCTAGGGTTAGTTTTTTGGATGTCTAGGGTTTTTGGCATTCCTGTTTATTGTAAAAAGGCCTTCAGAGCCTCATTGTAATCATCTTCTTGTGAATGCGAGTAGACGTCACATCTCTTCTCAGAGATAAGCTACCACCATTATAGCGAATCTTTCACTCTGTATTTTTATAGTCTCTATACATTTATTTCATTAATAGAAATCATGTATTACTGTATATCTGTGTTTATGGTTGAATATCTAATACATTTACGTTATCTTATTGAGTATCTGCGATATCTCTATGCATTTGTTTATTATATCTCCACTCGCATTTCGTGCCGAAAATAATCCGGATCTGTGGTATCAGAGCAAACTGCTCTTGATCGTCTTTTCAGTGCATGTCCCCGATGAGTTCCAAGTATAGAAAGTTGGGTCTCAAGATTGTCTCTCTTGAAGAAAATCGCTCTCGCACACCCAATAAACCCTCAATGGCAAAAGAAAAGAAAAACGAGGGAGCAGACGATCCTATCAATCTGTTGCTTGACCAAGCTCTCACGAGACAGAGGGACGAAATGATGGAGAATTTTTCCCACATCCTTAAACGCCTGCCGATAACATCAGATGCATCTTCATCAAGCGGCCACTTTGGAGGAACCTCGTCTTTCAAGGTACAATTTAATTTTGATATTTCTGTATTTGAAGGACAGATAGATGCAGGAGCCCTAGAAAAATGGTTAACCCTGCTAGAAGGTTATTTCTCTATTCACAATTTTTCCGAGAAGGAAAATATCACCTTCGCACTCCTTAAATATCTCCCTCATGTCAAACATTGGTGGGAAACTTACTGGGAGCAAAGTTCCACAGAGGAGTCTTGAATATATGGGGTCGATCCCACTTGGGATTTTTTTGTGGAGGCGGTAAAGGAACAATATTACCCTATTGGAAACTATGAGGACCAGTACATGATATGGACCGCACTGCGACAAGAGAGGGGCCAAGCAGTTTCGGAGTTCACCAATACCTTCCATACCTTGCGCACCAAGCTGGGTATCAAAAAATCAGAACGAAATTTGGTTCTGAAATACCATGGGGCTCTACACAGATGCAACCAAATTGAAATGGATTTTCTGGACATCTCATCACTTGGTGCTGCCTATCAATATGTTGTTAAAATCGAGTAGAAATTTAAGCACCAGAACAAACAAGATTTTGGTTCTGCAAATCCGCAACAACCAAAGTATGACAAAGACGTCCCTAACAAATAGTCTCCTAGAAACCAATCCAAGCCACATGAAAAGAAGGGTCACGGGAAGACAAAGAAGGACACCGGAAAATGGTGTGATTTTCACAAAATCCCTTGGCACAACACCGATGAATGTCGCTCAAAAAAATCATTGTTGGTTGATATCAAGGACAAGGAGCCAAACCCTGATTCAGAATCTGATTCTGAAAAGATTGGTAAAGGACAGATCATTGACGCAAACTCAACTGTTATTGTCGCAACCGCAACGATTCAACCAGAAAAAACCAATAGATCCTGAAGAGGGGGAGCGCCTTTTTCATTCACATATGTGGGTGAAGGGGAACCCACTGCATTTTATTGTTGATAGTGGAAGCCAAAAGAAACTCATCTCAGCAAAGGTCGTCAAATAGTTGGGATTGTTGACAACACCACACCCACAACCATACAACATCGGGTGGCTTCGCCAAGGATGAGATCTTTGTGTCAGCCAATAATGTCGATTGTCATATGGCATCCAACCCTTCAAACATGAGGTATTATGTGATGTTTCCCCACTAGATGTCTATGGTGTTCTCTTGGGCCAACCATATATGTGGAAGCACCACATTGATTATGAGTCTCGACCCCACAGTGGCATTGTTTCTCTAGGGGGTCATCTCTATAGAATACCAGAGGTAGTTCTGACTATTGTTCCATCAAAAAAGTGTTGCAAGGTAGTATCTGATAGTGCAAAAATTAGCTTCTTCACAATCTGTTCAAAAGGGAAACAGAAGGACATTGGAACCACTACAACCTCGCCCCAAGCACCTTCTATCGAATAGAAGCAGGTAGACAAGGTTGCAGAAAAGCGCAAAGATTCCTTCTGCATAAATTCCTCTCATGTATCCCGACTTGTTGAATAGCCTCAACCTCAATAGGTTCGTCACAGACTTCCACAAATTGAGCAGCGCGATGTCTCTAACAAGGAAAGCAGCTCGCCAAGATGCAGATTCATTAAACGCTTTTCCCTCTCCCACTGGAACTCAACGCAATGGATACCATTTCTTCCTATGGAGGGAGGATTGATCTAGGTGGATATCAGTGGCCACCCACCTTTTCCAACTGTCTCAAAACAGTTTTCTGACAATTTTGGCAATTTACTATTTTTAGCAGTTTTAACTTCCGGGACCATTTTGAGGGACTAAATGAAGGATTTTCAGGTTAGATCTACTCAATGATATACAACAACATAATTGATCCCCAAAAATGAATCTCCTCGGTGATACCTTTCCAACGGGCTATCACACGCCTAAAACGGAGATCGTATGCAAAATTTACGACCCTGGGAAGTTGATGTACTAACTTACCCAAACGGGGCCCACATGACTTTTGGCGCTTCATCTCCTAGGGTTAGGTTTTTGGATGTATCGAGTTTTTGGCATTCCTGTTTATTGTAAAAAGGCCTTCACATCCTCATTGTAATCATCTTCTTTCAAATGTGAGTAGCCGTCCCATCTCTTCTCAGAGTTAAGCTGCCACCATTCTAGAGAGTCTTTTACTCTGTATTTTTACAGTCTCTGTACATTTCTTTCATTAATAGAAATCATTTATTACTGTATATTTGTGTTTATGGTTGAATATCTTATACATTTATGCTATCTAATTGAGTATCTGTGATATCTATGTGCATTTCTTTATTATATCTCTGCTTGCATTTTGTGCCGAAAATAATCTGGATCAATGGTATCAGAGCAGATTGCTCTTGATCATTTTTTCAGTGCATGTCCCCGACGAGGTCCGAGTATAGAAATTTGGGTCTCAAGCTTGTCTCTATTGAATACAATCACTCTCCCAAACCCAAGAAACCCTCAATGGTGGAATAAAATAAAAATGAGGGAGCAGACGATCCTATTAATCTGTTGCTTGAGCAAGCTCTCATGCGACAGAGGAACGAAATGATGGAGAATTTTTCCCACATCCTTAAACACCTGCCAATAGAATCGGGCTCATATTCATCAGGAAGCCACTTTGGAGGCTCCTCATCTTTCAAGGTACAATTTAATTTTGATATTCTTGTATTTGAAGGACAGATAGATGCAGGAGCCCTAGAAAAATGGTTAACTCTGCTAGAACGTTATTTCTCTGTTCACAATTTTTTCGACAAAGAAAATATCACCTTCACACTCCTTAAATCTCTCCCTCATGTCAAACATTTGTGGGAAACTTATTGGGAGAAAAGTTCCACAGAGGATTCTAGAATATATGGGGTCGATACCACTTGGGATTGTTTTGTGGATGTGGTAAAGGAACAATATTACCCTATTGGAAACTATGACAACCAGTACATGAGATGGAGCACATTGCAACAAGAGAGGGACCAAGCAATTTCGGAGTTCACCAATAAGTAAAGGACACATCATTGACGCATACCCCACTGTTATTGTCATTACTACAACAATTCAACTAGAAGAACCAACAGATCCTGAAGAGGGGGAGCACCTTTTTCATTCACAGATGTGGGTGAAGGGGACCCCGCTGCATTTTATTGTTGACATTGGAAGCCAGAAGAACCTCATCTTAGAAGAGGTCATCAAACAGTTGGGATTGTCAAAAACACCACACCTGTAGCCATACAACATCGAGTGGCTTCGCCAAGGACGATATCTTCATGTCAGCCAACAATGTCGATTGTCATATGTCATCCAACCCTTCAAGTATGAGGTATTATGTGATATTTCCCCACTAGATGTTTGTGATGTTCTCTTGGGCCAACCATATATGTGGAAGTGCCACATTGTTTATGAGTCTCTACCCCGCAGTGTTATTGTTTCTCTAGGGGGTCATCTCTAAAAGATACCAAAGGTAGTTCCGACTACTGTTCAACCAAAAAAGTGTCGCAAGGTAGTATATCATACTGAAAAATTCAGCTTCTTCACAATCTATTCAAAAGGGGAACATAATGACATTGGAACCACTACAACCTTGCCCCAAGCACGTTCTATCCAACAGAAGCAGGTCGACAAGGTTGTAGAAAAGAGCAAAGATTCCTTATGCAAACCGTCCTCTCATGTAGCTGGAATTGTTGAACAGCCTCAGCCTCAATAGATCTATGACAGACTTCCACAAACTGAGCAGCGTGACGTCTCCAGCAAGGCAAGCAACTCACCAAAATGCAGATTCAGCAAACACTTTTCCCTCTCCCCCGGGAACTCAACGTAGTGGAGACCATTTATTCCTAAGGAGGGAGGATTGATCTAGGTGGATATCAGTGGCCACCCACCTTTTCCAACTGTCTCAAAACAATTTTCTCACAATTTTGGCAATTTACTACTTTTAGTAGTTTTAACTTCCGGGGCCATTTTGAGGGCCTAAATAAAAAATATTCGAGATCGAGCTCCTCAATGGTATCCAACAGAATTATTGAGCCCCCAACATGAATCTCCTCGATGATACCTTTCCAACAGGTTATCACACGCCTAAAACAGATATTGTATGCAAACGTTACTACCCCGGGAAGTTGTTGTATTAACTTACCCAAACGGGGCCCACATGACTTTTGGTGCTTCATCTCCTAGGGTTAGGTTTTTGGATGTCTAGGGTTTTTGGCATTCCTGTTTATTGTAAAAATTTCTTCATAGCCTCATTGTAATCATCTTCTTGTGAATGCGAGTAGACATCACATCTCTTCTTAGAGATAAGCTGTCACCATTCTAGCGAGTCTTTCACTTTGTATTTTTACAGTCTCTATACATTTCTTTCATTAATAGAAACCATGTATTACTATATATATATGTTTATGGTTGAATATATGATACATTTATGTTATCTTATTGAGTATCTGGGATATCTCTCTGCATTTCTTTATTATATCTCCGGTTGCATTTCGTGACGAAAATAATCTGGATCAGTGGTATTAGAGCAAACTGCTCTTGATCGTTTTTTCAATGCATGTCCCCGATGAGTTCCGAGTATAGAAATTTGGGTCTCAATATTGTCTCTCTTGAAGACAATTTCTCTTACACACACAAGAAACCCTCAATGGCGGAAGAAAATAAAAACGACAGAGCAGTCGATCCTATCAATCTGTTTCTTGAGCAAGCTCTCACGCAATAGAGGGACAAAATGATGGAGAATTTTGGCCACATCCTTAAACACATGCCGATAGCATCAGGTGCATCTTAATCAAGCGGCCACTTTGGAGGCACTTTGCCTTTCAAGGTACAAGTTAATTTTAATTTTCCTAGATAGATGCAGGAGCCCTAGAAAAATGGTTAACTCTGCTAGAAGGTTATCTCTCTGTTCACAATTTGTCCGACAAAGAAAAGATCACCTTCTCACTCCTTAAATATCTTCTCATGTAAAACATTGGTGGGAAACTTACTAAGTGAAAAGTTCCACAGAGGAGTCTGGAATATATGGGGTCGATCCTACTTGGGATTTTTTGTGGATGCGGTAAAGGAACAATATTACCCTATTGGCAACTATGAGGACTAGTACATGAGATGGACCACACTGCGGAAATAGAGGGGCCAAGAATTTCCGAACTTCACCAATACCTTCCATACCTTGCGCACCAAGTTGGGTATCAAAGACTCCGAATGACATTTGGTTCTGAAATACCGTGGGGCTCTACACAGATACATTGAAACTGAAATGGATTTTCTAGACATCTCATCACTCGGTGCTACCTATCGATATGTTGTTAAAATCGAGCAGAAATTTAAGCACCAGAAAAAATGGGATTTTGGTTCTGCTAATCCGCAACAACCAAAGTATGACAAATACATCCCTAACAAATAGTCTCCCAAAAACCAGTCCAAGCCACATGAAAAGAAGGGTCACAAGAAGACAAAGAAGGACACCGGAAAATGGTGCGATCTCCACAAAATCCCCTAGCACAACACCGATGAATGTCTCTCAAAACAGTCATTGGTGGTCGATATCAAAGAATGAGTCGAACCTTGATTCAGAATCTGATCTGAAAATACTGGTAAAGGACATATCATTGACATAGACCCCATTGTTATTGTCGTGATCGCAACAATTCAACTAGAAGAGCCAACAGATCCTGAAGAGGGGTAGCACCTTTTTCATTCACAGATGTGGGTGAAGGGGACCCCACTGCATTTTATTGTTGATAGAGGAAGCCAGAAGAACCTCATCTCAGTAGATTTCGTCAAACAGTTGGGATTGTCGACAACACTACACCCGCAACCATACAACATCGAGTGGCTTCGCCAAGGACGAGATATTCGTGTTAGCTAGAAATGTCTATTGTCATATGGCATCCAACCCTTCAAGGATGAGGTATTATGTGATTTTTTCCCACTAAATGTATGTGATGTTCTCTTGGGCCAACCATCTATGTGGAAGTGCAACGTTGTTTATGAGTCTCAACCCCGCAATTTCATTGTTTCTCTAGTGGGTCATCTCTATAGAATACCAAAGGTAGTTCTGACTATTGTTCCACCAAAAAATTGCCTCAAGGAAGTATCTCATACTGCAAAATTCAGCTTCTTCACAATCTGTTCAAAAGGGGAACAAAAGGACATTGGAACCACTACAACCTCGCCCCAAGCACCTTTTATCCAACAGGACCGGGTCAACAAGGTTGCATCAAAGAGAAAAGATTCCTTCTACACATCGTCCTCTCATCTATCCTGACTTGTTGAACAGTCTCAGCCTCAACAGGTTCGTGACAGACTTCCACAAACTGAGCAACGCGACGTCTCCAGCAAGGCAAGCATCTCACCAAGATGCAGATTCAACAAACTCTTTTCCCTCTCCCCCGGGAACTCAAAGAAATGGATTCCATTTTTTCCTAAGGAGGTAGGATTGATCCAGGTGGATATCGGTGGCCACTCACCTTTTCCAACTATCTCAAAACAGTTTTCTAACAATTTTGGCAATTTACTATTTTCAGCAGTTTTAACATCCGAGGCCATTTGTAGGGCCTAAATGAAGGTTTTTCAGTATCAAACTCATCAATGGTAATCGAAGGCATGATTGAGAAGAAAAAATTAATCTCCTTTACGATACCTTTCCAACGGGCTATCACATGCCTAAAACGGAGATCGTATGCAAAAGTTACGACCCAGGGAATTTGATGTACTAACTTACCCAAACAGGGCCCACATGAATTTTGGCACTTCATCTCCTAGGGTTAGTTTTTTGGATGCCTATGGTTTTTGGCATTCCTATTTATTGTAAAAATTCCTTCAAAGCCTCATTGTAATCATCTTCTTGTGAATGTGAGTAGCCATCACATCTCTTCTCAGAGATAAAAAGCCACCATTCTAGCGAGTCTTTCACTCTGTATTTTTATAGTCTCTGTACATTTCTTTCATTAATAGAAATAGTGTATTACTGTATATCTGTGTTTATGGTTTAATATCTGATACATTTACGTTATCTTATTGAGTATCTGCGATATCTCTGTGCATTTCTTTATTATATCTCCGCTCGCATTTCGTGCCGAAAATAATCCAGACCAGTGGTATCAGGGCAGACTGCTCTTGATCGTTTTTTCAGTGCATGTCCCCGATGAGTACCAAGTATAGAAATTTGAGTCTCAATATTGTCTCTCTTGAAGAAAATCGCTCTCGCACACCTAAGAAACCCTCAATGGTGGAAGAAAAGAAAAGCGATAGAGCAGACGATCCTATTAATCTATTGCCTGAGCAAGCTCTCACGCGACAAAGGGATGAAATGATGGAGAATTTTTCCCACATCCTTAAATGTCTGTCGATAGAATCAGGCGCATCTTCATCAAACGACTACTTTGGAGGCACCTCCCCTTTCAAGGTACAATTTTATTTTGATATTCCTATATTTGAAGGACGGATAGATGCAGAAGCCCTAGAAAAATGGTTAACTCTGCTAGAAGGTTATTTCTTTTTTCACAATTTTTCCGACAAAGAAAAGATCACCTTCGCACTCCTTAAAGCTTGCCCTCATGTCAAAAATCGGTGGGAAACTTACTGGGAGAAAATTTCCATAGAGGATTCTGGAATATATGGGGCCGATCCCACTTGGGATTGTTTTGTGGATGTGGTAAAGGAACAATATTACCCTATTGGAAACTATGAGGACCAGTACATGAGATGGAACACACTGCGGAAAGAGAGGGGCCAAGCAGTTCCGGAGTTCACCAATACCTTCCATACCTTGCGCACCAAGCTGGGTATCAAAGACTCCGAACGACATTTGGTTCAAAAATACCGTGGGGCTCTACACAGATACATCCAAACTGAAATGGATTTTCTGGACATCTCATCACTCAGTGTTGCCTATCGATATGTTGTTAAAATCGAGCAGAAATTTAAGCACCAGAACAAACGGGATTTTGGTTCTGCAAATCCACAATAACCAAAGTATGACAAAGACGTCCCTAAAAAATAGTCTCCTGAAAACCATTCCAAATCACATGAAAAGAAGGGTCACGAGAAGACAAAGAAGGACACCAGAAAATGGTGCGATTTCCACAAAATCCCCTGGCACAACACTGATGAATGTCACTCAAAAAAATCATTGTTGGTTGATATCAAGGACAAGGAGCTGAACCCTGATTCAGAATCTGATTCTGAAAATACCGGTAAAGGACAGATCATTGACGCAAACCCAACTGCTATTGTCGCAATTGCAACAATTCAACTAGAAAAAACCAATAGATCCTGAAGAGGGGAGTGCCTTTTTCATTCACATATGTGGGTGAAGGGGACCTCACTGCATTTTATTGTTGATAGCGGAAGCCAGAAGAAACTCATCTCAGCAGAGGTTGTCAAACAGTTGGGATTGTCGACAACACCACACCTGCAACCATAAAACATCGGGTGGCTTCGCCAAGGATGAGATCTTCGTGTCAGCCAGCAATGTCGATTTTCATATGGCATCCAACCCTTCAAGGATGCGGTATTATGTGATGTTTCCCCACTAGATGTTTGTGGTGTTCTCTTGGGCCAACCATATATGTGGAAGCACCACCTTGATTATGAGTCTCGACCCCACAGTGTCATTGTTTCTCTAGGGGGTCATCTCTATAGAATACCAGAGGTAGTTTTGACTACTCTTCCATCAAAAAAGTGTCGCAAGGTAGTATCTGATAGTGCAAAATTCAGCTTCTTCACAATCTGTTCAAAAGGGGAACAGAAGGACATTGGAACCACTACAACCTCACCCCAAGCACCTTCTATCCAACAGAAGCAGGTCGACAAGGTTGCAGCAAAGAGCAAAGATTCATTCTGCACACTGTCCTCTCATGTAGCCCAACATTTTGAACAGCCTCAGCCTCAACAGGTTCGTGACAGACTTCCACAAACTGAGTAGCACGACGTCTCCAGCAAGGCAAGCAGCTCACCAAGATGCAGATTTAGCAAACGCTTTTCCCTCTCCCCCAGGAACTCAATGCAATGGAGACCATTTCTTCTTAAGGAGGGAGGATTGATCCAGGTGGATATTGGTGGCCACCCACATTTTCTAACTGTCTCAAAAGAGTTTTCTGACAATTTTGGCAATTTACTATTTTTAGCAGTTTTAACTTCCGGGGCCATTTTGAGGGCCTAAATGAATATTTTTTAGGATCGATATCCTCAATGATAATAGATGGAATAATTGAGCCCCCAAAATAAATCTCCTTGATGATACCTTTCCAACTGGCTATCACACGGCTAAAACGAACATCGTATGCAAAAGTTGCGACCCCGGGAAGTTGATGTACTAACTTACCCAAACGGGGCCCACGTGACTTTTTGGGCTTCATCTCCTAGAGTTAGGTTTTTGGATATCTAGGGTTTTTGGAATTCCTGTTTATTGTAAAAATTCCTTCAGAGCCTCATTGTAATCATCTTTTTGTGAATGCGAGTACCCTTCACATCTCTTCTCAGAGATAACCTGCCACCATTCTAGCGAGTCTTTCACTCTGTATTTTTACAGTCTCTGTACATTTCTTTCATTAATAGAAATAATGTGTTACTGTATATCTCTATTTATGGTTGAATATATGATACATTTACGTTATCTTATTGAGCATCTTCTATATCTCTGTGCATTTTTTTATTATATCTCCGCTCGCATTTCATGCCAAAAATAATCTGGATCGGTGGTATCAGAGTAGACTGCTCTTGATCATTTTTTCAGTGCATGTCCCTGACAAGGTCCGAGAATATAAATTTGGGTCTCAAGCTTGTCTCTCTTGAATAAAATATCTCTCGCACACCCAATAAACCCTCAAAGGTGGAAGAAAATAAAAACGACGAAGCAGACGATCCTATCAATCTATTGCTTGAGCAAGCTCTCACGCGACAGAGGGACTCAATGATGGAGAATTTTGCCCACATCCTTAAATGCCTATCGATAGCATCAGGCGCATATTCATCAAGCGTCCACTTTGGAGGCACCTATCCTTTCAAGGTACAAGTTAATTTTGATATTCTTGTATTTGAAGGACAAGTAGATGTAGGAGCCCTAGAAAAATGGTTAACTCTGTTAGAAGGTTATTTCTCTGTTCACAATTTTTCTAACAAAGAAAAGATCACCTTCGCACTCCATAAATATCTCCCTCATGTCAAACATTGGTGGGAATCTTACTGGGAGCAAAGTTCCACAGAGGAGTCTGGAATATATGGGGTCGATCCCACTTGGGATTTTTTTGTGGATGCGGTAAAGGAAC
>SNQJ01S0174704.1:20213-36985 GCA_010110895.2 Picea sitchensis | reverse complement strand
TTATCATAAAGATTTGACAGACTCCAATAAGGATTTCTAACCATTTATTTGCAGGTCAAGAGGATGAAGCCAAAGGATTTCTTAGGCAAATATATCAATAGGAACTTGTTAAGACAGATTGGGGAATTTAAGGTTTGGACATTGGCAAACACTTAAATGGATTTTGATAATTTCAACATAAATATGTTGAAGACGCTCTCAAAATATATTGGAAAAATTGAGTGCTAACATTGGCTCCAACTGGGCTGGAGACCTCCCTACGGGGTTTCCAAGAACCGAGTAGATCTAGTTGCCTTTACCATTGGGCATTGATTCATATGCCCTGTGCAACTAATCTCTGCATACCTTCAAAACTGGCCTTTATTCATACAAGTTGACTGATATTTCTGCTACAAACTAGAAGAAACAAAATGCTCGGGCAGCGAGCTTATTTCCTAGCCTACTCTACTCTAACCAGCTCTGCAATTGGTTAGGTAAATGTTTCCTTCCATAACATCCATTCAAGCAATTTTAAAACTGAAATAATCTCATCCATACCACCTATTAATAAATGATGTTTGAAATGTAACAGCAGTGATAAAAACTCGTTTAAGAAACCATACCCACCATGAAACATTTGCGAGTTAAGGGAATCTGAAAATTTCAAGTTGTATGATTCCATGAAGGTTTCCACTAGGTCTTTGAAACAAAGCTCATAAACATGTTGATCCAAGGAAAACACCTGCTCAACCATGAATTCCTCTCTGTTGGAAGACTGATGACTTTCTGGTTCTCTCGAGAGAAAATTATGATCATCAAAAACTACCACTTCTTCATCAGAATATTGCTCAGGGGGTGATGATAAAACAGTATTAAAATCATATGAATTAAGATCAGCTAAGAACATATAATTTCTTATAAAATCACTAGTTTCCATAGGCTCAACCGGGTCTGCAAACTGATCATAAAATTCACATTCATACCTGTCTTTAGAATATTCTGCCAATGTTGAAGAACTCAGATCCAAATCTGAAATAAGCTCATATGCTTTCTGTTGTTCCAAATCTGTTTCACATTCATTACCTTCCTACTTAAAAGTTGAACCATACTGGCATCTTGTTTTCTTATGCACATGGTTTTTATCAAGACAGGGTTGTTCATTTTTTGGTGATGGATAAGAGATTAGATTTATATGAAAATCCCTTTCAATGCCTCCATAGCATTTACAAGGATTGGGATCATAATCATCATACAGAGGAATAGTGCTAAGAGGTTCCAAACAAATCGTAGAAAAAAAAAAATCATCACCATCACTGTTATTTCCATCAAAAATAGGTTGTCCATAACAAAACTTTGACTCTTGACATTCTGAATGCTTTGTTTTAGGATGCTCTCTAACAACAAATATTCACTACCAAAGTGTTTTTCAACAACAAGTTACTCTTGGTCAATGTTTGAGACAGTGATTTCTTCAGAGGAAAGGTTGTCAAAGATACATGCTTCGAGGACCAAATCATCCACTATCTTTTCTTCATATAGACAACAAATAAAATCTGCCTTATGTTCAAAGCTAACATGACGTTGACTTTGAATCCTACCACAAGCTTGGAGGTTCTCCTCCACTTTCACAGCATCCATGGGTAACTGTGATAAAGATGTAGATTTTCTTTCCCTAAGATACAAAACAAGGTCATAATATTGAGACATTATGTAATACACCATGGAAGAAATCTAAGAAGGCTTAATTTCTAGGGGCAGGCTGCAATACAAGTTGTGAAATCTTCGATTAAAAGTAGACAGAACTTCATTGTTTTCCCTTCTCAAAGTAGTGAAATCATGTAGGTATTGATCAAATGACTTGTTCTCACCCCAACACTTTAAAAAAGTGTTGCATAATTCAATCGTGGAACCATTGGAGTCAGCTCCCAAACACTTAAACCATACAGCAACATCTCCTAACAAGGATTTGGAGAACAACCTCATGGTAACATCCTCATGAACTATCTCAAACTAATCAATAAATTTTTCGAAGGCCTCCACATGTCTCTCAGCTGTAACATGATCCTCTCTAGAAAACTGAGGAAAGTACTCGAAGAAATCAAGAGGATAAGGATGAAGATGATATGGTAGCCTTAAAGGTTTGAACATACTATCTCTGATTCGAGTTTGAAAACTAGTGGGTTGGATATGAGGTTTAACAAGTTGATGGAAAGGTTCAATAGTAACAACAGAAGGTGATGAAACTTGAGAAGGCCTATCAATTTCAAGAGGGATTTCAATAAAGAGTTAATCCTTGTGAATAGGTTGAGGTGAAGGTATCAAATCAACATCTACAACAAAGGCAGAAGGCAGGTCTTCTTCTTCCAAGGATGGATATATAAAAGAATATTGATGATCAACCGAATGTACAAAACACAAGATGATCCTTTTAATTCATGAAGGGAAAAGTAAAAATGAGCTGATAAAAAGAAACAATAGCTCATGAAGAAGGCTCATAAACTGATACCTGGTCATCTTTCTTTCAACAGGATACTCCCCAGTGGAGTCTTTGATTGTGGAATCGCCAGGTAGATGATTACAGTCAAATTTTTGTATCTCTCTCTTGTCTACCATCAAGAGATGGATCTATGTCATTCTTCCCAGGGAACTCTTCAATATGCTCAAATTTGTCCCCGACAACTGTGCCATTTATGTTATCACTCGAAAAGTCACCCTAGACTGTAATTAGGTGAGCTTGGTAACATCAAAAGTTTACAAAAAGAAAGTTGATTTTGAAAGTATGAGAGAGGTAGGGCTAAAGCTATCTATTTGACTTAACAAATCATATGAATATATCCTTGCAAATCATCTTCCATATGCATCAAAATAGATCATCCAAAAGCAATGTTTATCCCTTCAAGGTTTTCAGGTGGAAGAATTTTATGAGAAAACATAGAACTACAAACAGAGAGACATGAAAATCCTTTTCAAGCATATTATTTATACAGTAGAAGAAGAATCATAATTTGAATCCTTTTCAGAAGAGATTCAGCAACACACAAGGTAGAAGATCTCAAAGGATCCTCCTAAGCAACCCTCTCACACTTGTTGTTGAATAAGAACAAAGTTTAAGAGTCAAAACAAAGAAAAACTCAGCTAAACATCACTCTCTCCTGCAAATGAATTCTTAACATAGAAAATCATAAGATAGGTTATCTTCATATTAATTATGTCAAAGTACCAAAACTGTTCAGGAGCCTCAGCTCAACCATCCCCCTCTTTTTATTCAATTTGAACATGAATTTATAATAAAAAGGAAGACCAACAGCTAGAGGTGTGAGTTGGCCCTTCCTCACATTGGATTCCTTAATCAACATCTATCAATCGAACACCTATTCTAACAGCTATTAACAAACTGCTACAAAACAAGAAAGTGTTGGTGACTAATCCAACTAAACTTAAACGACACTTCCTCCCTTGATATTCATTGATGCGCCTCCTTGTGTATGCCAAGTGTCCTTTATCATGTTGCCAACTACTATCTCAACCATCATCATCCACCTAAAAAATTAATGAATTTGAACTCGTACATTCTAGGTGTCAATAGGTAGCGCCAAATATTTGTATCTTCTGTGCAAATTTTGTCTCTGCCAAATATTAGGTAGCGCCAGCCAAAAAATTGGGTAGCACACTGTGAAATTCGCAACGCCCGTCATTACACTGCTCAGGAAATTGGGTAGAAAATTAGGTAGCACACTTTGGAATACACAACGCCCAGGAGAAAACACAACACCCAAGGGAAAACGCAGTGCCCAGAATATTTGGTTGCGCACTGCACTCTGCACATCCATGCATGAAAATGGTGGAATGGGCGAGAATTTTGGGAACATCATTGTATACATCATGGCTACATTTAGTTCTTCAACACCTGTAGAAAATTTAAACAATATTTCACTAATATCTCATCATGGCACCTGTGCATGCATGTTGCAAATCAAGCATTTGCAATTTCACTGAGCACCGAACAGCTAGAATGTTGGCTTAATTTATGGCTTGACTTTGAGTTGAATGCGTGGCTAGAATGTAGGATGGTATGACATGTAAAAATGACTCAGAATTGGCATATCTGATCAAGCTTAGGTTTGAGGGAATTTAAAATTAAGACGCTTAAGTGCACACACCCTTTTATATTTTGTTTTATTAAATAAATATATATAATAAACATAATTCATAAACTACAAAATAGTTTAGAAGGATGAAGCCAAAGGATTTCTTAGGAAAAGATATCAATAGGAACTTGTCAAGACAGATTGGGGAATTTGAGGTTTGGACATTGGAAAACACTTAAAGGGATTTTGATAATTTCAACATAAATATGTTGAAGATGCTCTCAAAATATATTGGAAAAATTGAATGCTAACATTGGCTCCAACTGGAATGGAGACCTCCCTGCGGGGTTTCCAAGAACTGAGTAGTTCTAGTCACCTTTACCATTGGGCTATGGAGTCATCTACCCTGTGCAAATGATCTCTGCATACCTTCAAAACTGGCCTTTATTCATAAAATTGACTGATATTTCTGCTGCAAACTAGAAGAAACAAAATGCTCGGGCAACGAACTTATTTCCTACCTACTCTACTCTAACTAGCTCTACAATTTGTTAGGTAAATGTTGCCTTCCATAACAGCCATTCAAGCAATTTTAAAACTGAAATAATCTCATCCATACCACTTATTAATAAATGATGTTTGAAATGTAAAAGCAATGATAAAAACTCGTTTAAGAAACCATACCCACCATGAACATTTTCGAGTTGAGGGAATCTGAAAATTTCAAGTTGTATGATTCCATGAAGGCTGCCACTGGGTCTTTGAAACCAAGCTCATAAACATGTTGATCCAAGGAAAACACCTGCTCAACCATGAAATCCTCTATGCTGGAAGACTGATGACTTTCTGGTTCTCTCAAGAGAAAATTATGATCATCAAAAACTACCACTTCTTCATCGGAATATTGCTCAGGGAATGATGATAAAACAATATTAAAATCATAAGAATTAAGATCAGCTAAGAACATATAATTTCTTATGAAATCACTGGTTTCCATAGGCTCAACTGGGTCTGCAAATTGATCATAAAATTCACATTCATACCTATCTTTAGAATATTTTGACAATGTCGAAGAATTTAGATCCAAATCTGAAATAAGCTCATATGCTTTTTGTTGTTCCAAATTTGTTTCACATCCATTACCTTCCTGCTTAAAATTTGAACCATACCAGCATCTTGTTTGCTTATGCACATGGTTTTTATCAAGACAGGGTTGTTCATTTGTTGGTGATGGATAAGAGATTAGATTTATATGAAAATCCCTTTCAACGCCTCCATAGCATTTACAAGGATTAGGATCATAATCATCATATAGAGGAATAGTGCTAAGAGGTTCCAAACAAATCGTAGAAATATTTTGTTCATCACCATCACTGTTATTTCCATCAAAAATAGGTTGTCCATAACAAACCTTTGACTCTTGACATTCTGAATGATTTGTTTCAGGATGCTCTCTAACAGCAAAATATTCACTACCAAAGTGTTTGTCAACAACAAGTTGCTCTTGGTCAATGTTTGAGATAGTGATTTCTTCAGAGGAAAGGTTGTCAAAGATACATGCTTTGAGGACCAAATCATCCACTATATTTTCTTCATAGGGACAACAAATAAAATCTGCCTTATGTTCAAAGCTGACATGATGATGACTTTGAATCATACCACAAGCTCGAAGGTTCTCCTCCACTTTCAGTGCATCCATGAGTAACTGTGATAAAGATGTAGATTTTCTTTCCCTAAGATACAAAACAAGGTCAGAATATTGAGACATTATGTAATACACCATGGCAGAAGCCTAAGAAGGTTTAATTTCCAGGGGCAGGCTGCAATACAAGTTGTGAATTATTTGATTAAAAGCAAACCATATCAAAAAAGGAAACACGCGGGAAAGCTGGCAAAATCAGGCTGACATGATAGCAAGAAGCAAAGTTAAAGCAAGGCAAGGACGGATGGGATGCCACATTAAGCGTGCCAACTGGAGACGACAGAGTAGGCATAATGGCAATTATTAAACCGTCACAGATGCATTGAACCTACAGTTATGGTGCATTAATTGCATGATGGAGGAAACTTCCTCGACAAGCTTCATGACGAGCCCATACAACACATGAGCACAGCAGCAGTTAGTCTATTCACGGAAGGAGAACAGCAAAAGAGAAATAGCAGCAAGAACGAACAAAGTGAAACCACGGAGCTCACCAAATCCATTCAAACCCCGCAAACGTTCAACAGACACCATTATGGCACCATCGAAGCTCGCAGAACCAAGCCATACAACTAGATCAACCAAGGCTCAGACAAGGTCGCAAGGACCACTAGAATAAAGCGAACAGCAGCCACCAGAAATCATCGATATTGATGAAATCCCGTCACCAGATGAAATTCCAATAGAGTCCACACCCATACTTGAGGAGGCTCCGAAACCACGAATAGAGGCCATGGAACAGGATACACCAGTAGCAGCGCATGAGATCCAACACAAAGAAGAAGAAACCCACCAGGAAATACCACAAAAGAACGTCGAAGTAGTCGTAGGAGCCACTAGAAGCGCCCAGAACCCGGATGCAGCAATGCGACCAGACGTTCCACAAACACCCATCACAGATTCTTTTTCGGCTAAGCCGATGGGTGAAATAGCCATGGCTTGGGAAGAATGGATGGTGAAGGAGAAAATGGAAGCTTTTGGAACCTTCAGCTAACCATTACGACAGGAGGACCGAATTCAGATACCAATCTCACCCCGAAATAAACCAACTACAGAGATTGTGCTACCTCGCATACCAAAGGGAGTACAGATGGACCCACAATTTTTAGGACACATCGGGAAGCTCAAGTATTTCGACCATGAGGTAGAAGATGAAACCAAATATCCAGAGCTTGCACCATAGGTCTTTATGCAGAAAATAGTCGTGAACCAATTTGGAGAAACCATCACTCAGCCACACCAGTGGGCCACTGGACTGGACAGAACAGGAATTCTAGGGTTGTTGAAGATACCACACTTTGGCAGAGGCCAATATGCGACGTCGTGCATCAAACAACTATTAGAAGTGGCGCATGGAGGGGATATATGGATACACAAACCCATCCACATAACGGTCAAACTTATCACGCAAATAACAGGCCTACCCACTAGGGGTATGGATCTCACGCTGATCATGGATGATAAGTCCAAGAAAAAAGAATTGGCAGAAGAGATGAAAAAGAAATACGACATTGATATGGGAACAAGAGGCATTATAATTAAACGGATCAATGATGCTGCGACACAATTGGGCGCAAAAATCTTAGCCTGCAAACTGCTAATAAAATGTCGCAAAGACGAAGTACCAGCAGGAGTCATTTTTGTTGCAGCTCAGTGCGTGGAAGGCACCTTCATGAGTTAGGAGCCATACCTATCAAACTTGTTCCAAATACACTGCAAATATGCGCAAGACGCAAGTACAGAATTTCATTACTCATGGCTAATCACTCTCATATATTTCATGGGAAGGAGAGAACCAGAATAAGTCGTCTTTGCTACCACACCACAACTAGGGGGAGCAAGATATCGCATCCTGAGAGCCGAGCCACTAGCCAATCATAAGAAGGAGAACAGAATTGTATTCGAAGCATACCTACAGGAGATACAGGAAGCCATTAGACAAGCATGGAGAATAACACCAGAGGTTGTCGCACGATATGGGGACATCGCTAATTTATGGGCTAGGCGAAAAGCCATGTGGATACAACCAAGGCAGGACACGAATAAAATGTAGCTACAGATGCGCTACTATGTCACCGAGGGTGATATCGACATGATCATCAGTGAATGGCATGATGAATGGAGGATTCCAACTATACCTAGAGGAGTACCGGGACAAACACCAGAAGGAGGGGCTGCGTAGGCGGAGACACAACCTCCACAAATCCCAGTACCCAAGAGACGAAGAATGGGCCAACCCAAGTCAACTCAGGTAGACGATGGCTCAGAGAAATCAAGAACCCAGAAGGGAGGAACATAAACCACCCAGCCAAACAATGCACAGAGGAAACCGGTTGAGGGAGCACAGGAAACCGCACCAAACGTCGTCACACAGGAACCGGGGGGGCTAAGAGACCAACGGTATAGGATGCAGGTGCGCGCAATAATATGAAGGCACAACGACCACCACCAAACTACACAATCATAGAGGATGATGGAGAGAAGATTGCCAGGATGGTCCAAGACTGCCTCGCAGAAGATTTTGATCACGCCGCACACCACAGGGACAAACTACAGAAGGAACTGACAGAAATGGGACAGCTCCTTAAGAAATTCGGGGAAGCCCGGATCACGAGTAGCATTAGAGGCACAGAGACATCGACCACAAAGACCATAGAAAGGGTGGAGGTAGAAGAACACGACCCAGTTCTTCCGATACCACATGCACATTCCATGGTCTACATAAATCCTAGCATGCTGCAAATGGATAAAATTATGGGACAAACACCACTGAAGGATTTGGATCATATCCAATTGGTCTTGACACGGATGCCATCAAAATCATTACACAAACTACAAGTTATCATTGACCATGAGATGTAGGCTCGAGCACATAAAAACTTAGTCGAGCTACAGCAAGCAACAAAGAAGTAGGAAGCGCTGGAAACAGCTTGCGCAAAGGCCCAATCAAAAACTAAAGAGGAGAAAGAACGCAAAAATGAACTGGAACGCAGAGTGGAAGAAGATTTTGGGAAAATTCCAACTACTGTGCAAGGAAATGAACTCCCGGCCACAGAGAAGATCGATCAGATTGCACAAGGAATTGATCAGTATCAAAACGAGATTGAGACTCTCCGCGGACAGATGAGACCGACAACTCCACCAGTAGTGAAGGAGAAAAGGAAGCAGGGAGAAGCAATACAGCTGTAGGAGCTAGAAAAATAGGTCATCACAGCAGCCAATTTGTTGGATAAAGCAACACAACTTTGGACAAGGCTGGAAGAGGATCCACAAGTCCAACACTGGGACAAGGAGGAGGAGAGGATCAATGTAATGATCCAATAACTCAAGCAGTGACATAAGACCAGACCAATTCCAGAACGAGTCAAGGGAACGCAATAGTTGAAGAAGATACAGGCAGAACTTATCACTGTGAAAACATATAAACAGGAGCGTCAAGCTCAAATAGAACCGTTGCAGGAACGGGTAGCAGAAGTACTTGCATAGGTAGAAGAAGCCAGAAACCAGGCAGCACAAACTCGGCTAGAATGTGCAGGACTAATGAGCGAGGAAGTGGCAGCTCAGACAGTCGACAACATCAAGGAGAAAACCGCACAGGCACTAACAGAAGTAGCAAAGTTGCAGGACCAGTTCCAGATGATCACCAAGGAGATCAAGGAAGCACAAAGAAACTAGGTGACTTGGGATGAGTCACATGTAAGTGTTGGGGGCCTGTTGGCACCAGGCCGAAGAGGAAATAAGAACGATCGTGGGAAAGAAAGCGTGCAGAAAACTGAAGTAACAACTGGCAGAAGAGCAACATGCAAGAAAGCGTGCACAAGGGAAAGTGATAGCTGGAACAGGACCAGCACACGTATGGGAGAAAAACCTAACGTAAGAAGGGTTAGGGTTTTTGTAATATTTTGTAAAACGCTGAAGAGCCCGAAATGTATAAATATAGATACGAAAGTATCATATGGGGTTGTTCGTTAGTAGTTGTTACTGATTCTCTGTAATGTTTTGAACGGTAAAAATTGATTTTGTAAGTTGTTAAGAAAAGGAGACCCAAGGAGAGTTAGATCTGAGTATTATATCGCAGGCCATGGAGCCTAGTGCGATCTAGTTCGCCTCACATAGATCTTACCCAGTTTTGTGGAGAATTGTAAGCGCAAGGTGCCGAAAATGAAAAACTATCATAATACAAGAGCCAAGAGCCAAATATTTGTGGACGTAGCCCAGGAGGGGGTGAACCACGGTAACTCTCATGTAACGTGTTAAATGTATGCATGGTTCTTCTTTCTTTTAGAAATTTATGGTTAACCTTGATAAATGAGCTAATACATTGTTATGAATCTGCTTATACTTAACTTTAATTAAATTGTGGGATGTTCGTATGTGAATCCAAAGAATAAGTACTCTCCCTTAAAGCTCACGGTATCTTACCTTATCCAAGAAACCCCTATCCCTTACTCTGTCCTAGGCTGTAAACACTTGAGTCTTACAGCCACCCATTTAAAGTTATCTCGGGTGAGACTGTGCAGCGCTTTCTGGGCGTTGTGTTTCCTTCTGGTTTACCAGGAGGGCCAATAGTTTTAGAGGCTTTTGTTGGAACCCCGAATGACATGAACCCTTGTTCAACAACTCAGACAACCCGAGAAGGGAAGCGAGTGGTCAACTGGGTTCCCCTTTGTAGATTGTAAGGGTGTGACGGATGGAATGGGACTGTCGATTTCTTTGGATCCTTGTTTCAGGATAGCACCTGTGATCAGTTCATTTGATGGAGACAAGGGTGTGTCTCCTACACCTTTTGAGGGCGTCTCTGTTTGATACTTGACCTGTTTAATTGGTGTATATGTCTCTGGGAGTCTTTCCTCTTGGATTGGTATCTCAGTTTCCCGTTTCGAGGTCTCAGTTTCCTCTGTTTTCTCCTGATTTTTTTGTTTTCCAGGATTTGTATCCATTGAACCTTGGGCTTCTATTTGTTGTGTACCTGGAGGTTTTGAGGTTTTTCCCTGAAAAACTTTGGGGAGGCCACTTCTTCGATGTTCCTGGAATTTGTATAAATTGACCATCTCTCTGTGCAGCAGAGCTCGAACCCAACTTAAGACTTTTGAGTAGGATCTTACTCCTCGAAAGATTTCATCATGGGGGGAATCTTCGTGCTCGTATATTTTTAGACCACAACTTTCCATATGGTTACCCACGACCTTATGAGGATCGTGTTTCTTAAATTCAATGTCTACTAGTTTCATTTCCTCCAAGGTCGTGGCCTCCACTTTGGCATGGCCGAAATCTAATAAAGAATATGTACCAATGTATATGGGAAAGGATGGCCATACCTTTTTCTGAACTCCTTTGAATTCTTTTCTTATCCCGCCGAGCACAATTTGCCTGGCAATTTCTCGACATACTAGCTTGTCTGGTAAGAATAGCGGAAGGGCATATGGGGGAACAGAGCAGCCAAAAACCCTAATATATGAGAATTGTTCTTCTATGTACAAGTCTACCACATTGTTTAAGTTTTCCACGACTTTATCTGAAATCCTGGGAGGTGGATGGTCGAAGATAACGACATGCATTGGTACCATTACACAGTTGAAAATCTCATAGACGAAGTCTTTGGCTTTATCTTCCTAGAGTTTGGAGTGGTACACATGAATAGGCTCTGCGTTATTTGGAGTCCATCTCCAGCTCATTAATGGAAAAGGTGTCATGAAGCAAACGGCATCGATAATGTAAGTAGACATGAAAAATGAAGTTGCTTTCCCACTCACCCTTTGTGCTTGATATTTTGTAACATGGCTGGCCAAACTGTCTAACAACAATTTAGCCCAGTCGAAAGAGTACCCCTCTGCTACTGTGTGGATAAGCGGTACCCATGGGAGAAAAAAATGCGCAGTATTCTCTCTTCCATAAAGCCTGCATACCATCATCGCTATATACATAAATTGTGGTTGTAACGAAGAGATTGTGTATATACCATGAGTGTCTTCTCTGAACTTTTCAGGGCATGAGCACCAATCTTTGATCAAGTCGGATAAGCTTTTTCCAAATTGCTCGCATTCTTTCTTTTTGAAACCCTCTAAGAATTCGGCATTGTAAGTAAAATTGGGTGTGGGGGACAATTTGTATATCGCCTGCAAATGCTCCGGCCTAAATGTCCCAACAGCCACCTTCTGAGAGTTAAATATTGTCCTAGTCGAGATATCTATGTGGTCCAGCGCCCATTTAACCATATCACAATAGGGGAAAAGTCGTGGCCTTGTTGCTACCTTGTGCATCTCTGACTGAGCGACCACTTTGTATTTGATATACAAGTCTTCTTTCTCGTTGTCGCTCGAGTCATCTGGGCAGTTTATCATCTCGTATTGCAAGATGTTGAAAACCTATGTCCATGTTTTGACTGTGTCGATGTTTCTAGGCGAGGTATCAGAAATAATATCCAAACTCTGACCTGAACTTTCACCAGTTGTTTTGGGCGTTTTCCATGGAGCCATGATATAAAATATCGAGATTATATTTCTTGTTACAGAGAATGAAAATAAAAACAATGGTTATCTCGTTAAACTGGCTCTGTGAAACTAGAATGAAATTTAAATTCTTTCGCTTAGAGTACTCAAGTTTGTGTGGGTCTTTGTTGACACAACGTTTAATTCTTTTAATAGAAAGATTTGGAAATAAAGCAAGATATCACTTTCAATCATTTCCCTAATTTGCTTATAAATGCCATAAATGTTTGATATTTCATGACTTGGGATGATCGTAGAAACATTTAATTCTTTACTCGTAAGCTTTACAAGTTGAAAGTTGTTTAAGATATTAAGTAACCCAGTTTAATCCTTTAATTAATCACAATTAGTTCTTAATCCTTTTTCGGCGTTCGTAGTCTCGAACGATTTTATTCTTAGTCTTGGGCCATGAACCCCAAATTTGTGATATTGTGATTTGGTTAATTAACTTTGATCAGACTTAAGTTTTTCATTCATCGTGATTAGTTTATAAATTTTGCGACCTCGACTATCGAGGTTACAAAGGTGTCGTTATAAGGTAAAATCGTCGAGTCAGGAAGTCGCGATAACAATTAACAAATGTTAATTATCATTAGTCTTGTAATTAACCAGGTTTATCTTAAGTCGCTTTCGCAACTTCGCACATCGGACATTCGAAGTTTGCTCGAGGCGTGACTTCCGAATTGCGAAAGCGCGATGCATTAAAAAAGTGATAATTGTTGCTTAAATATTCGATGATCATGATTAAACTTAACCAATTTTTCTATTTCGCATGTTGGGACATTGAGAGCTTTGATATGTACAACCGTTACATCTGCAAAATCCCAAAATCCGAGATTTGGGGTTTATGGTTATCGTTTTTGTTATTTGAAAGAGTGGGCGGCTTCAACCTTTTGGTAACTAGAGTATTTGAAAAAATATATGTGTTCCAACATACATGATTATGGATGCCACATGTACTTCATGAGATCTCCTATTGAGTGCATCAACTACTTGATTTTCCTTTCCTTTTATATGCTTAATTTCAAAGTCATGTTCATTCAGAAATTCTAGCCATCTAGTTTGTCTAGCATTTAGTGTTGGTTGTCCAAACAAATGTTTCAAACCAGAGTGGTTTTCTCTTAGATTGAATTTATTACCCATAAGGTAATGCCTCCACATTTTTAATGCATGTACAATCGCTACTAACTCCAATTAAAGTGTAGCATAATTCCTTTCATGCTCTTTTAATTTTCTAGACTCATAACAGATCACATGGTCCCTTTGACTAAGAACTCCATCGAGTCCTTCCCTGAATGCATCGATGCACAAAAAAAAATATTCATTTGGATCTGCAATCTTCAAGATTAGTGCACTTGTCAATATTTCCTTCAACTATAAAAAAAACTCTCTTCACACTTGGAAGTCCATTCAAATTTCACTCCCTTCTTTTGCAAAGAAGTGATTTGGCTTGCAATCTTTTAAAAACCTTTTATGAACCTTCGGTAATAACCGGAAAGACCCATGAATAATCTGACCTATGTCACATTCTTTGGCATTGGCCATCCTCTAATGGCCTCTAACTTCTCAGGATCAACTTATATCCATGTTGCTAAAACTATATTCCCCAAGCAATGAATCTTCTTTTGGTAAAAGATGCACTTACTTAGATTAGCATACAACTTATGCTCTCTTAAAAATTGCAACATCGTTCTTAAATGTTGTTCATGTTCCTCTTTTGATTCAAAATAGATGAGGATATCAACGAAGAACACAATTACAAACTTGTCCAGGTACTCCCTGAACACTCCATTCATCAGACACATAAAAATTGTTGGGGCATTTGATAGCCCAAATGGCACTACCGTGAATTCATAATTCCCATATCTTGTTCTAAATGTTGTCTTGCTAATGTCTTCTTCCTTTATTCTTACTTGATGATAGTGTGATCTCAATTCAATCTTCGAAAATATTCTTTCACCCTTCAGTTGATCAAACAAATCATCAATTCTTGGAAAATGATACTTATTCTTTATGGTAACCTTATTAAGCTACCTGAAATCAATAGACAACATTAAGGTTCCATTCTTCTTCTTCACAAAAAGAACCGAGGCTCCCCAAGGTGACACACTTGGGCGTGCGTACCCCTTCTTCAAAATTTATTCAAGCTGCATCTCCAACTCTTTTAGTTTTAGTGTGCCCATTTTGTAAGGTGTCTTAGACATTGGGGCGGCTCCTTGCACCAAATCAACAGATAAATCAATGTCTCTTTTTGGTGGTAGTCCCAGAATTTCTTTAAAAAAATCTTCAAAATCCCTCAAAACTGGATGGTCTTCAATTCTTGCCACTTTGTATTTGGTTGTCTCCTCCATATGGGCTGCAAACAACTAACATCCTTTTCCTGGAGCTCCTCTTCAACTGCATAGCTGAAATCTTTCCATCAGCTACAGCTCTTGGAATGCCTTGAATCTTTCCTTGCTTCCCTTCCTCATCAAGACATGTGATTGTATTTTTATATCAGTCTAGGATAGCATAATGTTTTTGTTTCCAAATGCTTAACAGATAGTGTATGCTTGTCATTGATGGAAAGTACAACAGTGAAGATGGCAGGATCAGAGTGTGCATCGATAGACAAACAGGAACAATGTAGGCTCAGGAGGAATTAGAGCAGAGTCGAAATTCTTTCAAGTAAGAAGGATGTGTAAGCTTGGAGGAGAAGCGTCGCTAATCGTTGGATCCATTCAAAATTCCTGACAGTATGAGGGTCGTCAGATATGAATAAAGACAAGAAGTGCACGCACTGAAGAGGAGGATAGATCTCAGGCGTTAGATCCAAGCACAGGATCCGACCACCGTTGGATCGAGGGAAACCTGCACGGTGTTTAAAGAGCAAGGAGATAAGGGGATCACAAAATCTCGAAAGCAGGAGGACCGTCCATCTCAAGGGGTTATGTGGATCATTGATCTGAATCCACTTCGGAGTTTCGCAACTCGCGACATGGAAAGGCCAAGAAACATAACTATCAAAATCGCGATATGCGAAATCGCGATTTAATCGCAACCGTCAAATCAAAGTTTTGTTATGGACCGTTGATCCATCTTCATCTCGGAGCTTCACCTATCGTGACTTGGAAAGGCTAGAAACATAACCACCAAACTCGTGAGATGCGAGACCATGATAAGATCTGGACCGTCGGATCTATGGAGATTTCAACCGTCGATCAGACTCAATGAAGTTTATAAAATTACGAAATATAAAGCGCCTTTTTGGCACAGACTATGGTCACCGTCGGTGGTCACGAGAAGGGGAGTCAGTTCAAATAAGCTCCATTTCGGGGTTTCGGGGATCACGATTTGGAAAGTCGAGATGCCTCATCTCCAGACTCACGAAATGCGAATTCGCGAAAAGAACTTTTTGCATAAGCGCTTGGTCATGGCCTTGGTCATATAAAGGAAGGATCTAGCGCAGAAAAGCTCTGTTGCGGAGTTTCGGAACTCGTGACATAGAGACTCAAGATGTCTCATCGCAGAATCTCCGAAATGAGAAAGTGCAAAATGGGTAAATAACACAAGAACCCATTAGAGTTAATCCAACGATGTAGATGAATTTAAACAATATTGGAGGGCTACTAAGGCACAACGCAATGAGACTGCCAGAAACCATTGATGACATCTGCTAGAGAAGTCGAAGAGTACGCTGTGTGATCGCCAGAGGAGATGAAGAGTCTCTGAGCATCGTCCGGTGAAGGAATACTATTCTTAGAAGGGATTGACAGATGGATGGGCATTGAGGGTTGTAACTGAAACAGAGAAAGTGAGTTTGATTGTCACAGAGAAGACGAAGAGTCTCAAACTGCCAGAGAGGCTGAGGAATCTCAAGATAACATACAGTGATGATGTACACGCGGGGCGAACCACTAGAGAAGCTGAAGAGTCACGATGATGATCAGATAGAGCACTCGAGAGGTGGAGGATAACATCATGGAGTCAGCATGCAGAGGAATTGCGAACATTGCATGCACAAGGTGCACAGAAGATATAAGTACATGGTACAGAGAAGAGATGGGTTGTTGTTGTTGTTGTAGGAGTTTGTTGTGGTTGTTGTTGGTGAAGGTGATTCATGTGTGAAGAAGGAGGAGAGTGCAGCAGTTGAATAGGACAGAAGAGGAACTGTGCAGTGAATGGACATGGTGCACAGAGCATAAAAAGCAGAAGAACAAACAGCACAAGTGATGTGAGCAGAAAGGAAATGAGGCAGACAGAGCAACGAAATGCAGCAGAGAAGTGATAAGTCTGGTAATCCATTGTTGAACATCATATCACTATAGTAAATTTCAGTAGCAAAGATTTATATTTCAGGGTGGTTGGGAGGAGCTAGGGAGGACTGATGTCCTCATAGGTTCAAGTGGGTGCTTGAACTCAGGGAGTTGGTGCTTCCTTCTAGTTGGTGCTAGAGAAACCAGGGAGTTGGTGCTTCCTTCTAGTTGGTGCTAGAGAAACCAGGAAGTTGGTGCTTCCTTCTAGTTGGTGCTAGAG
>SNQJ01S0174704.1:2175-16049 GCA_010110895.2 Picea sitchensis | reverse complement strand
TCTTGAGGATTAATTCATCCCCCATCTCTTGTCCATGTCCCCTTTAACAGCTGGTATCACATTTTATTATTAAAACATTGAAATACAATTCGCATATTACATCGCTTGGTCGTAGCCACATATTATATCCACATAAACATTAATTAAACTTGGGATTATAATGGGGATGTTACATCCTGTGTTATTTCATATGACAAGATGCACCATTTTCCAAGAACCAAGCACCCCTGGTAGTTGTGCTAGTAGAAAGGAAAGAAACTAGTGAGAAATCCTTCTCAAACTTCATTGCAAACTCCTCTAGTTTTGTCTTTGTTGATGTTGTTGTCTGCATCTTTCCTTTTCCCTTATTCTTCTTGTTGGAACTCTTTCATTTTCCCTTCTTTGTCTTACTGACCAGAGCCAAGTTATCATCACTACTTCCCTGCTTTTTTCTCTTAGAATCCTCTCAAGTCTCTTCCTGGATGCAATCATCCCAAAGTATCTTCCAATATGGGAGATGTTTTTGAGCGCAAACTCCCTTGACAAATGGTTTCCAAGACTTGGGAAAACCATTCAATGTCACATTGACGAGCTCTGTGTCTTCTATTTTCTCCCCTATGGCTACAAGATGATCATGTACTTGAGTGATCCTCATGAAATAGCTAGTAACATTGTCAGATCTAGAAATATGCATAGATCTAAGTTTATTTCTTAAGACCGTCTTCCTATTCATGTTAGTGATTTGGAATAAACCTACCAATGCATCAAACATATCTTTGGTCATCTTCTTCTCGGATAGGTGATGAATTAGATGATCCTTCATTGAATCCAAGATAACCCTCTCAGCTTTGATCTACTTCTTTTTGTGGGCTGCCAAAGCTACCAGATATGTCAGTGGAACAACAACTTTGTCCACTAACTCTCAAAGGTCATACTCCTTCAATGCCAAAGTAACTCATTCTTTCCAAGATAGAAAGTTGGATACTCCATTCAATATGTCTTCAACTCTCAAACTTGTTGATTTCATCCTTTAGACCTAATAAACTTCCCTAGAAATAACCTATTGCTAAAATTATTGATTTGTACAAGCTTGTACACGCCTGTCACCACTGAAACTTGTGTATGTATGCATCTTTCCTTACTGAAACCCATGTATGTACGCGCTTGTTCTTACTGCAACCCATGTATATGCAATTGTCTCCAAAGAACCTCGTGTGTATGTACGTGATTGTTCCTTCTACAACCTGCGTACAACTCTGTATGACCACAAAACCCTATTTCTACCTTAGTATCATTGTTTCCCTGAAATCCAACCTTTGATTTTTGACCATTGGTTATAGATTTTCTAAGATCTTCTGTAGATATATTAGATATGCTATCAATTTATATATATCTGAGATATGGATTCCTCTTAGAGCAACTTCTCTGATACCATGTTGAAATCCCTACTCTAGCACCTTAGTAGTTATATTGTTATCTAGTGATTTCCTTGTTATAAATCAAATTAGCAGCTCACAAAACAACAAACATTGTTGGAATATTCAACTCAAATAAAGATAGTGGAAGCAATACTAGAAACCAAAATCTCAACCACAAGACATAAATATATTCTTCCCATCAACTAAGTTTATCATTCAAATAACTTAAAAGCTTACAAGGGCTCCCATACTTGGTAAAATGGCTCACAGCAAAATAAAAAAAACTCTAGACAGTACATGCAAACCCTAGCAATGTCCTACATTGCTATACAACCTTGTAATTTCATGCTTCATGAGATGTACGCAACTTTCCTTAAGCAACCCCATGTATACACGCATGTCTCCACTGAGACTTACGTACATGCACTCAAATATTGTACGGAACTCTCTACGACACAACCCTGTTGTTGCAACTCTAATCAATTGAAACCCACCTGTGACTACATTTGTTCTATCTTATTCCTGACCTAATCTCTAGATGGAAGTCCTTCTCCACCTATCCAAGATCTCTTTGAATCACAGTCCTTCGTGGTCCAATCCTCTGAGCAAAAGTCCTTCTCAACTTTGTATCAATGTATTAAGTGTCTTCCTCCTTCACCCTAGCCTTTCTTTTATAAGATTGAGTTATGACCTTACCCTAACCTCCAAAGTGATTGATGGTTGAGATTATTTCTCATCCCAATTGATATCAATGGCTATTATTTAATTCACTAATGTTAATTAAAACATTTCTTTAAATAAAACTCAACTCACTAATAAAATCACTTTACTTTAATAATTCATTTAATCAAAGTAGAGTCTCAAGGTAGAAGGCTTTGGACGACTTCCACACGTCTTGACACTTAGACTTGTGCAGAAATACTTGTTTGATGCTACCAACATCAACTTTAATTCTAAAGGAATATCTTTTTTATGAGCACAACAAACGTAAGTTAGAAAGGGATACATTTCTAAAAAAGGTCACAGACTTCCAAGAGAAAACATTATTATGTTGTGTAGCATATAAGGAAATGCTCAAATGGAGTGAAAAGGGAGCCAGAGTCGTGGATCAAATCGATTATACCAGATAAATATAGAAAGCTAGAGGTGGGGATGACCACGGCATCCAAATTTTAACAGGTGATAGTATAACAAGGATGCATGGAGATACAAAGTACTGGGTAATTTTATCCAACAAGTCGAAAATCAAAATGGAGGAACAATGGTTAACTTTCCTCAAATCATGGGAAAATATCAATAAGGCTATGAACAATCTCCAATTACCAAATTTTGGGTCACCAAATGATTTTCAAGGTTTGGAGGAGGTAATTTCCGAGTTTCAAGAAAGTGATTGAAAATATGAGGCCACGTGAAGAAGTATTTGATTACCAAAGTCAATATGGTTGATAGAATGGAGCAATTGATTCTAAGGATAGGGAAATACATGCAGTAGTTTAGAGAGATAAGGGAAACCCTCAGTTTTCCAATGGATCAACATCGGTTCCCATACATGCATACATGTGAGGATTTATTCACTTAATGGGTGGCCTATGATGTTGACCATGCAACTGACAAGTCACCCAATTCATACGAGTCGTCTTAGCATGTGAGTTTCTTTTTAGACATTTTAATTTTGTATGAAGTAGAATTTACTATGTTTAGCAAGAAAGGTTTAATAAATAGAGGGATTGACCAAAGAACAAAGGTTGATGGATTGTAAAAGTAATTTTGAGTTAGTGTAGTTGAGAACTATTTTTGAAGCTTAATTCAGAAGCTCGGAATGAGACAAGGCATTTTTTCGAATCTGTGTGTGTTTACTCGTCATCATGGACTATTCTACAATAGTGTCAAAGCTATAGGTATCTATTTCGATATTATTAAGTTATATTATTTGTGGAATGAATTGCTAGATATTTTCGGTGAAAGTGTTGTTTTACTTTATTAGCTAGTGTTCTTACTCTGTGATATGGAATATTGTGGAATTATATCTAAGTATTGCATTGTTATAAATTTATTCTTTTTTGTTGATATAATTAGTTGATTTTTTCCCAGAAAGTATATGTCGAATGATATGTTTACAATAGAATTATTTTTGCATGAAACTAAAACCCTCAAATATTTATCATTGACTATGCTAATAGGTTATCCTCAACATATACTTATCCATATTCTTTAGTTCATTTCTCTACCACGATAGATAACAATGAAACAATAAAACAATAAAAGAAAATAGAAAGAACAAAATTGAACAACTCTTAAAGTCCATCGAATGGTTGTTGTACCATTAACTTGGAGGATTATTCCATACCAAACATGGAGGAGTCTAATTGGGTCTCGTCCTTAGGTTTAATACTCATTGTTGAGTACTAGGAATCCAGTACCCTCAACGCAAGTATCACCACTCTTTTTACGATATAATTTTATTATATTTTTGAAATATGATTCTACTAATATTACCACTTCATTTCTTCATGGCTAAAATTTGTCATATTTTAAAGATGTGGTCTTACAAAGATCACCACTTCATTTTTATTTATTTTCTAATAGGCCATTTGAATGTCTATGGGAATGGATAGGTGATGTCAAGCATCATCATGCACTCCTACCATGATGTAATAACATAAAAATATGTATTAATATAGAGTATTGAGCCCTACCTCCCAGGTTAAGAATTTTTTAGCATGGTAACCATATTCTAGATAAATGTGTGTGGTCAACATTAAAGCACACATTGGGAAGTTAGGAACCTAAAATGCATTGATTTAAATGATGGTACAATATCAAAAATTTCATGAAATGCAACTTTATTGAATATAAATCCATTGCATAAACTTACTATGTACATCAAGAGCAAGGAGATATGAAGGATACATAATGTAATATATGTTAAAATAAATAGTATGCCAAATTGGAAGTCATAGCAATCAACTACACCAAATTTATAACATCTACACTAGTAGATTATATTATTATGTAAGTGTTTTTGTTTCAATTTTATTTTGCATTGATTGCATTTATACAAATTGTGTGCTTCAAGAGAATCAACCTCTTAAATAATTGATTTGTACTTAGGGTTATTGGGCATGTGAATGTAGGCTTCAAGAGAATCAACCTCCTAAATGATTAATTTCGACTTGAAGCTATTATTCATGTTTATGTGACATAGACACTCCCTAATATCTTCATTCTCTAAAATTGACAAATTACCTTCAATTTCACAATGCTTTTTTATTCACATTTCCACCATAAATTTTCAAATTACAAACATGTTGTTCACTACATACTTATCTACATGATATATGACATTGTGGAGTGATAATGAAAATGACTATAAAGAAAAAATCATTCATTTTTGCATGACTTTACTCCTTATTGTTTGCTAATGCTAATCATTCCTTTTTGCATGACTTTACTCCTTATTATTTGCTAATGCTAAGCTTTTGATGTAAAAATTTGAGTAACTTAAGACAATTCATCTTTTCCTTTTTCAACTTATAATTGCCTCCCTTTATTCCATGTTGAGAAATTTATTCACACTAGAATTATGAAACAATGCATACACACAATTATGCACCACATCGCCTCCTCCATCCAACGTATAGAAAATTGCATATTTTCTCTATATTAGGATGGGGGGCAATTGGTGCATCACCCTCCTTCCATCCAGGTGCTTAGATTAATCAATCATCGACATAAGTTTTGAGATAATTAAGACCTATTTACTTACCATGTAAAGTTTTGAGAGAATTAAGACCTATATACATACCTGTGAAATTTTTTACCTGTGAAATTTTTCTTCTTCGATGAATACTTCAACATAAATTTTTATATATATTTCAGCAATGATTGCCTTCTTTGGATAGATAGGGCACATGTAAAGAATGGTTTAGAGAGAGCATGTATAAAAATTTGTTGAATTATTATGATAGTGTTAGAAATTAATATATTTTTTTAAATAAAAAAAGGATTTATATTATCACATGTTTACATTTTTGCGATATTTGGCAACCATCTATTTCGTCACAAGAGGGAAACTAGAATAGGTGGCTCCAAACAGTTTTGATGTTGTCATGATTGAAATATTTTATACAAAAAAAAGTGCAGAGAATTGAAAGTGGTTGTAGGAACCCTGTTCCATCTACCTAATCTAAGGTTGGCCTTGTTCAGAGCCGCCATTGCACAAACAAAAAGAGTAAAAACTAGCTTAACATTACTGATGCCATGATTGAAATTGACAGAACACTGCGACCTGGGGTGAGTCACTTCATGCTATGGGAGAACCTAGATGTCCATGAATGGTGTATGCCAGGTGTGAATCGTTGCTTGCATGTTGGGCATCGGGCTTGCACTGGAGCATCTGTGAGTGCCTCAAGCAGCATGTCCAGTCATTGATTGATGACGCCTTGTCCATGCACCTGTTCTTCCTGTTGCTAACGGATATCGAAGAGGAGCTCAAGATGCTCCTCTGCCAGATGATTTGAAAGTGCGAGCCCTCGTCTCCCGTGCCAATTCCATCATCTTCCGCTGCAGTTGATTCTTTGCCTGCATCTGTCAATTGCCAACTTGGAGGGATTTTCTCCTCCACAATACAGCTCCTGTCACCATAGTAAGGCTTGCCCGGCTTGAGAACTAGGGGGCCGAGGAGGCTGGTGGTAGTGGGGAGGCACACCTCTAAGGGTGGCAGTGGGGAGGCACACCTCTAAGGGTGGCAGTGGGGAGGCACACCTCTGAGGGTGGCGTTTTCACTTTCGCTGAGCTCGGACTAAGATGCGAAGCTGGAGGTGTTGCTTCCTCTTTCACAGTGGTGAAGCTAAGGTGCAAAGGCGAAGGTGGCGCCTCTTTTTTCACGATGCTATAATGCAGAGGCAGAGGTGGCATGGGTGGAGAGTGCACCAATGACGAGGTCTCCATTTTCAGCTTGTGTGAGGTTGTCTGAGTGGTCAGGGTAGAGCGGTGAGAATGACTGAAGTGAGCTATAAGAGCTCGTTGAGAGGCGATGATTCTGGTGGCCTGAGAGAGGGCGTTTGTTTTCCTGGCACCCCTCTTGGGCTTCACATGCTCTCAAGGCATGATGGGAGGGAGAAGGGGATGGAAGAAGTGAGAAGGGGTGGTGGGGGGACACTGGTGTCGAATTGATGCCAGGAGGACGCACAGGGTGAGAGCAGTGATGCCTGAAAATCTGTGAGGGTCAAAGAGATGTGGGGGGAGCGCACCAGGTGAAAAACAACTTTAATTGCATGTCGGGGTTGTCTTTAACATTGTGAGGATCCAAAGAGACCCCTCCCATCACCGTTGAAGGCCAATGGGACGTCTGCGGATGTTTGGTACCATGAGCCTGGCAAGATCGCTCATCTGAGAGCTCAACCAGGTGCACTAACTTAACTATTTGCATGGTGTGAGCCATGGGAAGGTAATGTAGTGGGGGTGACAGCCTGGGATAATAACTCTCCCAACTAGTCTGATCCAGCTGTCCCTCTCCTCGCTCCAAGTGGCACCTGATCCGGGGGTTGAGAAATTAATATCTTTCATATATCTTTAACAGTATAATTTAACAGAATTTGATATATAATTAAGGAGTGGGCAATTTTGGTGGGGTGCATAAGAATTGTGAATATTGATTGAATTTGTTACGAAAGAGGAGAATGTTTATAATTTTTGCGTACTTTTAATTTTATTTTATTATTAATGGTTTTAATCTTTTGAATTTATTTTTTTGGAGAGATGGATATATGGTTTTAATCAATTGAATTTCATTTTGAAAATAAGGTATATGGTTTTAAAAAATTAGTTGAATTTATTATGAAAAATGTAATAACAATAAAGAAATATGTAAATGAAAAATCTATTATTCAATTAATATGTAAAGATTAGTTGAGTTTATTATGATAAATGCAATAACAATTAAAAAAAATTGCAAATGAAAAATCTAATTATTATATTAATATGTATAGAAAAATAAATAAATTATATATATATGGCATTGGACAACTCCCAAAACATACTGGGATGGAACTATCTTTGACATTAAGCGGATAGAAGATGAGCACTTGCTTTTCCATTGCTGTACATGTACTCCATATTAGATCCCAATTTAAAAATATTTGCCACAATACAGACCTTCCTAATCTCTTAAGTCTTCAAAATTATGGTGATCTTGAAACCCTTCTCTCAATATTATTTTAGCATAGAAATACAATTTTAAAGAAATCTAAATAATCTCGATAACCTTAATCATCATCATTATTAAAGAGAAAAATTTCGATAAATTTCTTTAAGATAGAAGAAAATATTTCTTAATAAAGAGAAAATTTCTTTTGATAATTAAGTTTTTAAAAATTATATAAAATTAAAAAATAATTTCATTATATTTTAAGAAATTGAAGAAAGTTGTCATTTTCTGAATTTTTTTTGAATTTTTTTTTTAATTGTAGGATAAATATCCATTTAAATTATGTACAATTATTAAAATCATAACTTTAAAGTGACATAAAATATTATTATAAAATTTTAAAAATTCAAATTTTATATATGAAAAAAATGGTTATGTTTTATCCTAGTAATTTGTAAAAGAAAAAAATACATTTTTTAAAAAAAATATAATATTTAATAACATTTTAGGTTCAAATATTTTAAAAATTGTTAAAAAAAAATGATAATAGTTTATAAGTAAGAAGATTCAAAATTTTAAAAATTGTCTAACAAAAAGTAGTGATACTAAAATGGAGCAAAATATTACCTTTAAGTAACTAGGACTTCTTAGGACTCTTGTCAAGCTTGTTTTAAATATGTAAAACTATAGATAATGATCCAATGCAATGAACAATTATGATAGACAAAGGATTAAGAGCAGTGGGATCATTAGTATATTCACCACCAAAAAATGCATGAGATGTGGTGATAACAATAATACTAGTAGAAGCAATTGGGATTATTAGTATATTTGCCACCAAATGTATGGGATGTTGTGATATCAATAATATAATACTAGTAAAAGTAATAGGGATAATAGTGTCACCAACTAGGGTAGTGTGCTAATTAATGGAGTGGTAATTTATTGTGAGGGAAGCCATGGTGAGGTTGGAAGAGATGGTGTGGTTGTGGACCTATCAATAGTGTTATTAATTTTGTTATTGTTAAAGTTATTTTTCATTCTGAAAAAATTATTATTAAAAAATGATATTTTTTAAAGGTATAATTCAATATCAAATATAAAAGGTTACATCTAAGTATATTATTTGAAATCTTTCTTGCTACTATTAATGTAAAATATAACAATGATTAATTTAGTAGAAGCAATAGGGGTAATAGTGTCAGGAGAAATGAAGCAAAGCGGAATGCCTTTGCGGCTAGGGTCTAAACCCTAGCCATCTTCGCTCTGGTTTCTCGACGGCAGGGGTGCGGATTCGTTTGAAGCAGCAGGTCATACGCCGCGGATCGGCGTGAGCGTCCCCCCTGCGTTTTTTCACGCGTTTTGGAGCACGATCGACCTCCCTCTGCGAGTTCGCTGGTGGTCGACGCCTCTACGATTTGTTTGCTGGTGGTCGGCGCCTCTATTTTTTTTTGCTGGTGGTCAGCACCCTGCTACGGTAGCTCCAAATCCGATTGCCGAGATGGAAGAAGACCCTTTGGAAGCATTCAAAGCATTAGTCCGCTCGGCAGGACCGAAATCCAAGCCTTCTTTCTCGTCTAAGTTTGTTAAGAAGAGGGAAGAGATCCCTTCGCTGGAGCTATCTCCAGAGGAGCCATGCAATCTTGCCCTTCTTCTAGCAGAAAATGCCCTCATCGGAAAGTTCATGGGGTTATGGCCCAGCCCCAAAACGGTGGAGGCATGGATGGATGATCGTTGGAAGTCGTTGATACAAGGAAAAGTCTCTACGTAGGCAGTAGGCAGGGGTTTTTTTGTCTTTAGCTTCTCGAGGACAGAGGATCGTGATCTAGTTTTCAGATCTGGACCCTATTTCATGGGGGCGAGAGGGTTGTTCTTAGCCCCCTGGACTCTTGACTTCAATCCCGGAGCCGAGATCACCGCAGCCCCTGTTTGGGTTAGGCTGCCTCATATTCCATTGCATCTCTGGGGGACAAGTTCTATGGAGGACTTTGGGAATAAGCTTGGGTGTTTCCTGGATAGGGCGGAGCCGAGGGGGGATCAATATACCTGCGCTTGAATTTGTGTGGAGGTTAACACCGAGGCCTCCAGGAAGCCGTCGCTCTCCACGGGGAATGGTGCCATATCCAAGAGCTAGACTATGAACAATTACATTTCAAATGCCTCACGGTGCCATGCTTCACGATCATTTTGCCAAAACGCCCCAAAGCCTCACGAGGTGTGGAATGAGTCAAAGAAGATGATTTTCAGCGATATCTAACCCGGCCGGCGACCAAGGCGAAGGATCCACTACCCGGGCGCTCGAAGGCCACTCATTCAGTGAGAGCAACTCTAGAAAATAAAAAGCGGCTTTGATCGCGTTGAAGCGAAGCCCTAGATCGAAGCAACAGCTGATTAAGGGAAATCGCCGGCAGACGAAAGTCTTCAGTTCCATCCCCAAGTTAGTATGCCTTAGCGGCGAGAAGTTGGGCCTCGAGATCAGGCCCCTTTACAATAGATGCGATTTGCCAGTCCCCTCTATGACTCTGTGGAAACTTTGGCCCGAAGACATCTCGGTTAGTCTCCACCTTAGAGGCGAAAGACCAACAGCGAGAAAGATGACCTCCAACATTTCTTTAGGTTCTCGGAAAAAGTTGGATCACATTTCTTTAGGTTCTCAGAAAAAGTTGGATCCCTTTTTTAAGGGGAAAATTTCATCCTCCGCAGTTTAATGCTTTGCTTCTGTCTTCTATTGTGCTCACAGTTTGTGAGAATTTACTCATGTATGCATTTTTTGTCATTTTCTCGAATTAGCTCAAGAAGCAAATGGGAATGGACTCCCAAGACATTAACAAGAAGGTTGGCAGCACTGTTAGAGGTCACCAGCCTTCTTCAGATTTGTAACTTTTTTATTCTGGCTTGCCAGAAAGCTGCTTAATACAGCCTAACCGTTCTCGTCAAAAAAAAAATAGTTTCACCAAAAACATGGGGTGGTGTGCCGACTAATGGAGTGGGATTGTGGTGATGGTGATGGTGATGGTGATGGTGATGGTGGGCTTGGAAGAGATGGTGTGGTTGTGGGCCTATCAACAATATCATTAATTCTGTTATCGTTAAAGTTGTCTTCCACTCTGAATAAAACTTTGTTAAAAAATGATATTTTTTAAGGTAGAATTCAATATCAAATGTAAAAGGTTACATCTAAGCATATTAATTGAATCTTTCTTGCTACTGTTTTTGTAAAATATACCAATTGAATCTTTCTTGCTACTGTTTTTGTAAAATATACCAATGATTAATTTAGTTAACCATTATATTATTATACTAACTGTAATAAAACTGTCAATTTTTAATTAATATAACAACCATTTAATGGCAATAATGATGATTTTCAATTTATTGTGTAAAATATAACAATGATTAATTTAATTAAATATTATTATATTCATTGTAATAAAATTATCACACACTGTGTGGTGGTGAGTTTCATATAGGCTTAGAAAACTTCAGGATTTTAGGTATTAATATCAGGTATGATTCATTTATTAAAAAAGTAAGACAGCTTATGGCTTACTTATTGAAAAGAAGTCGAGTTATTAAAATATGATCCATTTATTAAAAAAGTAAGACCGCATATGGCTTACTTATCGAAAAGAGTTAAAGGCCAAGTTATTCTTAATGAGTTGCACACAGGTTTTCAAGCTTTTCTTAGTTTCAAACGATCATTGATGTTGTTTGCAAATTTTTCAATTTTCATTGTTTCTCTTATTTTCTTTTTGTAGTAATGCGAGATAGTAGCCAATACTTCTGAGTTTTCAAGGCACATGTGGTGATTAGTTTTGCAAGAGTATTCAACAACAAATTTCTTGATTTCTTCATATCGAATATCAACACTATGTTCATTCAACCTAATTTTCACCAATGTACATTTTTCCACAAAAGTATGGTATTACATAAAACCCTCTATGAAGCTTTAGTTCAATGGGATCTTTTGTAGTATCCAACAAAGTTCGAAGGAGAGTGAACCACTCTTATGTTCTTTTTATTTAAAATCTTGACAATCTCATCAGTAGTACCATGGATGTAAGGAAGAGTAACCTTGGGAAATTCATGGTTTATGTTCCTGATCTTAGTTTTGTTTCCCCAAGCCTTTTGAATGACTTCATTGATCTGCCTTTCCTTATATCCTTTGTTTTATATTCATTGTTTAATAAAGCTCTCATAAGATGATTAAATTCTTGTTCCAAATGGTCCTTATGAGAAATTCTAATGGCACGAGTGACTAACATATTGATTATCATAGTCTTTTGTGCAGGATGGTAATGTGACTCAACATGCAGATAATCAATGTGAGTTTTCTTCCTATATACCCGATGAGCTAAAGAACCATCATGCTTCTTCATGGTGAGAACATCCAAGAAGAGAACATCCAAGAAGATAAGGCAATCTTTTTTCTCTTTTTTTCACTGTGAATATAATGCTTTCTGATTGGTTGTTGAAATGGTTTGTGAAGTTTATCAAACTATCTTCACTATGAGGCCAGTTGCTGTAAACATCAAACCAGGCCATCATTTCAGTACAAGGGAAGGAATCCACTGTCTTTTTCTCGAAGTTGTCCATAAAAATAATAGGTAAGAGTAGGTACAAACATCAAACTAGGCTGTAAACATCAAACTAGGCCACCATTTCAGTACAAGGGAAGGAATCAACTGTCTTTTTCTCAAAGTTGTCCATAAAAATAATAGGTAAGAATAGGTACAAACATCAAACTAGGCCACCATTTCGGTACAAGGGAAGGAGTCAACTGTCTTTTTCTCAAAGTTGTCCATAAAAATAATAGGTAAGAATAGGTACAATCAGTGAGAAAGGGAACCCATGGCAACTCCTGTTTGTTCATATATTTCATAACTAAACTAAAGACAAATCTCAACAAGGTTAGCAATATCTTCAATCGAGACTCCTCTAATAACTTCAGTAGCTTCGTTAATCAGAATTCATCTAGAGGAAGACTACATCAAAACTGATTAATATATAATCTTCCTCCACCTTCTAATCTTTCATCATATTCTCCAAAACTGTTGAGACTTTGATGAATGAACAAATATTCTCCAAAACTGTTGACTTCGATGAATGAACAAGTATTACCAGATAGAGATTTAAATTTCCCCGCCAAATGCTTCGCCAGTTCATATGTTGGGGGGAGCCTATTGTGTTGACAATAGATCTTAAGGGAATGCCAGTTTTATGAATTTTTGGCAAGCCATACATTATTAAATTCTTTGGGGTGAGCGTTTTTTCAAAGCTTCATCCAAAGAGGAGTTCTTTGGGGTGAGCGTTTTTTCAAAGCTTCATCCAAAGAGGAGTTTTTAATAGCCAAGGAGACACTGCATACAACTTTTTTTATGGGATCTTATTGTACTTTCTTCTTACAACTTTGTTTATAAGATATTGTTGTACTTTCCTGTAGTTTCGACTAGCCAACACTTCTTACAACTTTGTTTATGATATATTGTTGTACTTTCCTGTAGTTTCAACTAGCCAACACTTCTTACAACTTTGTTTATGGGATCTTGTTGTACTTTCCCGTATAGTTTCCACTAGCCAAAAGCTCAATCATTTTCTGGTTGTAGTCTTCTGTCTTCATAACTACAGTTGTGTTTGCCTTTCTTTGCCTTGGGGATTATAGCCTTCCTATCCCTTAGAATTTTTTGAGCAGTAGCTTTCATCTTTTCTTATATTCCCTCTTTGATGGTTTAGCATCCTTGAACACTAGGATCCTTGGGCACCACAGCGCATTCATGGCGGATGTCCTCAGCGTTGTATTCTAGCAAATCGTTTATAACGTTTTCAACACTTCATATGATATCGTTTATAACGTTTTCAACACTTCATATGATATCGTTTAAGGGAATTCTTCTTGGTGCAACAGCGAAATTGAGACCTTTCTTTCTCAATCTTTAATTAATATAACTACCATTTGATGCCAATAATGATGATGTTCAATTTAATGTTTTTGTCATATTTAACATGCAATATAACTACTTCTGTAACATTGTTTATATCTCTAAAATTTAGTTAGATGACTAGTCTTATCTGCAATTTCACGTCAATGGAATACTAGTTGATTTGGCATGTCCAACTTTCAGAACAAATATTTCCAGATGCTCTAGTTACATTATGTAATATGACCTGCACTCCAAGATTATTTGCAGCTAAACTGGCTGAAGATATATAAACCCTATCTATTATGAGGAACTCAACTTCCACTCCAGAGAAAAATTTAAATTCCCTTCAAATTCAAAAATCGTGCAATTTCAAATTTCATGCGTGGACTTTATGCATGATTTGAGAAT
>SNQJ01S0174703.1:0-20204 GCA_010110895.2 Picea sitchensis | reverse complement strand
ATATCTTTCTGGTAAAAATTAAGGAAGTCAAAACACAAGGAAAAGGAAATCTCTACTACCGTTGTGACTTTCACATTACTTTCATAACTCCAGGATTTTTGTCTTTTACTGATGTTCTTACATTCATTTTGAGAGACAGTAGGTGTAGAAGGATTCGATATTCATTTGTCTAACAGAATTCTAAAAATCTAACTTATGAGTTTTATACGTAACTAATCTATGAAAGGGTATAATGGATAAAAGTTTGTTGTACAAGCCAAATTCTAAATTCATCATAGACCTCAACTAAAGGAAGGGGTAGACCATTCTCAAACAAAAACAAGGAAAACAAAAACCTTTAATGGGCATTGATTCTCATGATGGTTTTAGCATCCAATAAACAAAAAGTGTATTCCAGATTTCTTTAGCTTTTAGTTTTTTCATTCTATACGCATCTAGTATTTTGATTGCATGTTGTTAGTGCATGCAAAAAAATTCACACAGAGCAAGGAAATACACATATGTAGATAAATACATGAGTGTCCCTGTGATCCATTAGGTTCTTGCGACTTCATAATTCTGTTCAATTATTAAATGTAAGAAACAAGAAGTCTCTTTAAGGGGCAAGATTGTTCGGAATTTTAATTCTAGCAGTGCATCTACCGATTTCATTTTGGCATAATCTATTCAACCCCAATTTCCTTCGATTTAGATCTATTTAATACTTCAGTCACATAAATAACCCTATATACATATAGATTGGTCTTTTTCAAGCATACATAGTGTCCTAGCATTTCCACTACAGGTTAAATCTATCTTGTAGCTGGATCGGCTCTCTTAACTCAAATTGTATAAAAATAAAGTTGCCTGGTACTTCCAGTTTAGATTTAATAGATACATAACATCGGGTAAAACATTCGAACAAAAATTGGGAAAACAAATCGCTACAGTTTTGATTTAATTGAATACCATGCGTCAGATGTATAATCATTCAGAGAGAGAATGTAAATCATTCCATTTAGGATTTACTAGGTACATGACATCAGATGAAACCTTCAAACAAAAATTGGAAAGATCGTTATAATTCTGATTTAGTCAAATACAATACACCAGATGTAAAAATTATTCAGAATGTAACTCATTCCAGTTCAGATTTAATAGATACATAACATCGCTTAAAACATAGCCATTCATAATAGAGAGTGGGAATTAACATATCTGAATCCAATCCGTAGGATGACAAAGGGAACAACAACATTCCTCCCAACCGTAGAATAGGGCAGCCACATCTACTTGCCCGATTCACCCCCTAGCCTGACCATGAATCCATGAGGGAGAAATTGGAGACAACTCAGCAATATTCGCAAATTTCAACAGCCCTCCCCTTGCCTCACACTTACTCGAAAGTGCTCATAATAGCAAGAGGGGTCGCAATCCTTTCCCAACATACTTGGCAGCGTCCTTCCTCCTCGTATATGCTATTTAACAATTTTTGCCTAGGTCTTTTCCCTCCTTTGGGGATTTTTGCATCTTTCTAAATCCCTGATTTTCAGGGGTAGTGAGTGGCCAAATATTTGATTTTTCACTTGTAATAATTAGCCCAGAGAAAGTTCCAACATGTTCCCAACTCATGGAGTCATGGTCAACTGATTTTAACATGGTTGTTCCATTTGTCCTCCTGCAATTAATATAAATATTTGGTTGTTATACAAGTGTCATAGTCAAATATTTATTTGATTCCAAACATATCTCTACCCAATAGTCACCATAATTAAATACAATTAATAAATTTGAAATTCAGAATTGCCATAAATGGCAAAAAAAATCCAAATTCGAATTTGCAAAAAACAAATAAATTTCCAGCACCCAAAAATAGAAAATATTTTATTTTTGTGGAATGTCACATCCTTTCCCCCTTCAGTAAAACACTATCCTCAGTGTTCATTTCTTTCCTGGAACATGATTGGATGAGATTTCTGCAAATCTCCCTCCAATTCCCAAGTGGCCTCCTTAGGACTAAAGTGCTTCCATTGCACCTTTGCCTGAGCGATGACTTTGTTCCGAAGTGTTATTTTTCTCTGGTCAAGAATGCACATGGGTTCCACCTGCACCAAGTTCCAATCAATCATATGAGTAGGGTCATGAATATACTTTTTCAACAAAGAAAGATGAAATACATTATGAATTCTTAGATTAGATGGAAGTGCAAGCTGATATTCTATGGGTCCAATTCGAGCTAGTATCTCTAAGGGCCCACAAAACCGGGGTGCCAGTTTAGCATATTTCCCCAAATTCAGCGAGAGTTTTCGGGCTTTGACCTTCAAATAAACATGGTCTCCCACTTGAAATTCCAAGTGTCTTCTTTTCTAAGCTGCATTGCTCTTCTGTCTATCCTGTGCTTCCTTTAAGTTCTGTTGTACCTTCCTTACCATGTTCTCCATTTCTTGAAGCATCTCTGGTCCAACCATGAGTCTTTCACTCAGGTTGTCCCAGCTAATTGGAGTTGTACACTTTCTCTCATACAGTATTTTGAAAGGGATCAACTTAGCCGAAGTTTGGTACCCATTGTTATATGCAAATTCTACCAAGTGTAGGTAGTCTTCCCACTTGTACGAATTTTTTCTTACATACATACAGAGCATATCATCTATGATTTGGTTTGTCCTTTCGGTCTTTCCATCCGTTTGTAGATGATAAATCGTACTAAAATTAAAATTAGTATTTATCCCTACAAACAATTCCTTCCAAAAAGAGGATGTGAATTTTACGTCTCTATCTGAAATCACCATTTTAGGAACACCATGCAGTCTAAAAATTTCTTTCATGAATATTTCAGCAATATTAATAGCTTTAAAAGTAGACTTTACATACATGCGGAGCATATAATCTATGATTTGGTTTGTCCCTTTCGGTTCTTCTGCATCCGTTTGTAGATGATAAATCGTACTAAAATTAAAATTAGTATTTATCCCTACAAACAATTCCTTCCAAAAAAGAGGATGAATTTTACGTCTCTATCTGAAATCAACCTTTTGTAGGAACACCATGCAGTCTAAAAAATTTCTTTTCATGAATATTTCACAATATTAATAGCTTTAAAAGTGACTTACATGAATAAATGTGTAGACTTCATCATTTATCGGGATTAAGTACCTTCATGATTGAATCATTTTGTTTCCGAGTTTTAGGAAAACCTATTATAAAGTCCAAATGGGATATGGTCTCCCATTTCCATCTCCTCGGGTAATCGTAATGCATATAATAGGCCGCTTGGATGTTGGTGTTCTACTTTAACCTCGCCGACAATATTGGCAATCTAGCCAATCACCTGTTTCTCCTTCATGTTAGCCAATAAAATAGTTTTCCGAAAGTGTTGTTATTGTTTTCTTCGGGTATCCCCGATGGCCATAATACGCTTCTTATGCACTTCATCTTAAATAGTTAATTTTATCTCTATTGAATCTAGTATGAAAAGTTTGTTTTTAAATCTTAAAATTCCCTCCTTGTCGATACTTATATCCAGTTTATCCGAGTTTGCAATACCATTTTGAAATTCCGGCCATCATCTTAGTGTAATTTCCGGCGTTAACACCGCCGTTCTTATTCTTTGCTCCAAATCACTTTATGCCCTCACGCCATTTTACCCCAACAACTCCATGGAATCTCTACTTAAAGCATCTTCTACTCTGATTTCTTTACCCTTGATGTGTTTGACCTTGAAGTCGAATTATCTCAAGAAGTCTAGCCACCTTGCATGTAATGCATTAAGGTCTGGTTGGTTAAAAATATTTCAATCGCTATTATCTCAATAATAGTAAGAATTTTCTACCCATTATATAGTACCGCTGATTTTTAAGGCATGACTTACCGCTCGGTGCCCTAAGTCGCGGAGGACATAATTTTTCTCTCATGTTCTTTAATTCTCTCGACTCATAACAAATCACGCAGTCTCCTCTTGGAGTTAAAACACCACCTAGCACCTTACTTGCATTAATTTACACCGGAGGTCTTTATCCGGTCTCGCCACCTTCAAACATACCGATGTCAATAATTCTTTATGTTGTTAAAATTGTCTCTTGACATTTTTGCACCAATTAAACTTGCAATTCAATCGCATTTGGGTAAAATTTCGACGGCTGCTCAATGCAATTGCCACTTTCTATTGGCGAAAGACCGACAAACCTCGGACACCCTCAAACGTCATTTCACAAGATGTCATTTTTTCACAATCACATTTTCGCCGCCATTGGGCGACGCTTTCAAACACATGGCAAGAGAGACGCTGAAACGTGGCAAGACCGACGCTTCAAACATGGAAAGAGAGACGTTGAAAACATGGCAAGACCGACGCTTCAAACATGGCAAGAGAGACATCAGAACGCAGAAGACCATGTTTCAAACGCGGGCAAGAGAGACGCCCCAAACGGGCAATAGAGACATCCAAAACGGGTAAGACCGACCGGAACGGGCAAGACCGACATCTTAAACGCGGAAAGAGAGACGCTTGAAACGCGGGAAATAGAGACATCTAGAACGTGGCAAGAGCTTACCGCCCGAACGTGGCAAGAGAGACATCTTAAATGTGGCAAGAGAGATGTCTTAATAGTGGCAAGACCAACGCTTGAAGGTGGCAAGAGAGACGCCTAAAACGTGGGAAGAGCGACGTCGAACGCAAGAGAGACGCTGTGAACGCGGCAAGAGAGACGCTCTATAATGCGGGAAATAGAGACATCTAGAAAGTGGAAAGACGTACATCTTGAAGGTGGCAAGAGAGACTTGGGAATGTGGGCAGAGTGACGCGGGTGAGGTATCATCTCCGACGGGGTTGCTATGGGAGCAACACTCCAAGATGCTCCAATAGAGACCTCTCTTGTGGTATTTAAAAAAAATACAATATTATAGTACCGCAGGGACAGTGTATTACTAACTCCTTTGCTAAGATACTATCCATATCAATATTTAAATCTATATCATCTACCATATTTAAGAAATTACATTTTTATTAATAATTTATCCTCTTAGTTTATGTATCCATTAGATACAATGTTCTTAACACTTTCATATCTCTGTAGCCACTAGGTGGGATTGGTTCTTTTATTTCAATCTTAAATAATGACCTAAGATTTTTTTGATAATATTTAGATAAGATTATAACAATTGATTGTAATTCCATGGTTGTCGGTGTGCAGAGATGTTTTTTGGGGTCTATATATTATGAGTCAAAGAGAGAGAATAGTCTCTATTAGAGACATATGATGTTGGTCACCTTCTTTAGTGTGGAAGGAGAATAATCACAACATCACTGATGAAAGATAACATGAAGTAGAAAAATATTTCAATATACAAGGAGACATGCTTTTCCATCCATTGAAAAGAACCATTTGATTAGGTAAAATGTTAATAACCAAGTAAAGAAAATGGCCAATTTTCTCTCCATCGAAGGGCATCATTTCATTGGGTAACACCTCATATCAACATAAGTGAAAAGTTAAATTGCACATCAGCTAACCAACTATTAAAAGCGAATAACACCACTAGAATCCAAAGAATTTAGGAAGCTTCATCAAGCAAAAGTAAAAACGAACAATCTTTAAATCCAACCCTCTCTATATATATTCCAAAGCCAAACTCCTTAAAGCATCAACAATTTCCCCAAGTTCTTTTCTTGCATCTATTTCCATAATCAACCATCAATTACAATACACTAATGCATTTCCAACCACAGATAATTAACAACTTGGCTACACAACCATTTTTCCATCATTAGCAGCTAACACACACTCTTTTTACATTGCCCCTCTTGAGAATAACACTCATCCAACCCACATTAATAACACCTTAAGTACAAGACAATATCCTATAACCCTCTCTTAAGTGATCCCCTCTATAACATCACATATCTAAGCCTTTAAATGCAAAGGTTTATCTAACATCCACTGTATAGACACAACTATCCTAACAATACCTCACTACATCTCACTCACATTATTAATCAATGTAACTATGTGTTATCCTCACCTTTATACACTCGTTTGGTTAGTACTTGTAACCTACTAATCCCTGCTGCTTGCTCAATTTCTATTATTACACCGATTAGCACCCACAATCCTGATAAATAAACCCCCACCCATTTAAGCATGTATTAGTAGGTTACAAGTATCATAATTTCTCTTAGCATATTTCAAATTGTATTGTTCCTATCATCACAAAATCGCATGCCTAAAGAATTCATGGAACAATCACTTGAAATACAACCATTAATTTGCTAGCTATTGTCTTCATTCCGCATGCATTTGGAGTTGACTTGCACATGCTATATGAGTGACCAAGAAAGACAATTTTTTCTATATACAATTTCCAAAAAATTAGTCACTATTTTGTAAGATTTTAATGGCCCGAAGTCAATAGCATATATTAACTACAACTATAGGAGAATTACTGTGTACAATTGATGAGGGTATTCTCATAGTTGGCTAGTCTAAATTTAGCACACAGTGAAGCCAAACAATACTTAGCCATAATGCCATACAATTTACATGATACAACACACCAACATATTCCAAAGTACTTTATAAATATATGACAAACAACTCTTATGAATATACAAAAAATAGTATATAAGAGGTTTGAGAAACAAAGATGATTACAATATCTAGAAAGCTTCCACAGAATATTTTAATAAAACACAAGCAACTTCTACATTATTTGGTACTGAAAAGGACCATACAAGGAATACACCAAACAAACTAAAACATTCAACATACCATTTTCAAATAGGATCCCTAATTCAAATAGTAGCCTCTCAACATGTCCAAAGTGCTAAGACGCATTAACAAATTCTTCACAAACTGCTCCAACTTCCTTAAATGTTGAAACAAGCTTTGGAATAAGATTAGCCAACATAATCTTGAAACCAATCGAGTCGGTGCTTTGAGTGTCTGCTCTACCATGCACTCCCATCATTGCCTCTTCTGAAAGACATCCAACTTGAGCACCCATCATATAGGCATTGAAGGCACCAAGAATATAATGGCCCCCTTGATGGAAGTGCTCTCTCAAATGATTCAAAATGCTGCAAACAATGATAAGGAACAATATAAGGTTTCTATAGCTACAACTATCAACAATCCAAAGCAAACAGAAATAACCTATACCCGCATAAAGACAATAACTTATAAAGTCGAGATGTGATTGTGCATAGTTTCTTCTAAGGCAGAACAATATGAAGATTTTTAAAACAGTACTCCTAAAACAGAAGATGCATGAGGTCTCCTACAAAGATCACTACACATCTTAAGATTCACAAGGAAGAGAATGATGTCTCACACACTTTCTAACATTGACCCATTCATCTTCTTTAGCACCGAATCCAGCAAACCTTACACGGACTTCCCGAAAAGAATGGAAAAGTTGTTGAATTTTTAGGCACAAAAGCAATAAAGGAAAATGAAGAATATAAAAGATTTCAAGATGATCACTACTATCTACTGCTTAGCAGAGATATTCCATACAAATATAAACTTACAACAGAAGCTGACAAAGGCGTGAATTATGCCAGCCTACCGTAAAATACAAAAACAAAAAATGGAAGCCACAACTAACTCATTTTAGTAGACACCTAATCATTTGAAAAATTCCAGCAGCAGATAATACTTACTGGATCACCAGACTCAAACATTATGTGTGTGACAAATGAAGCTACATCATACCTATGTCAGCAAAACACAACCCTTGTTAGATAAAAGCTTACATGTATGGCAGAGAGATTATAATGATTCATCCTGCACTCCTATATAAAGCACAAGTGAACAATTGCACATGGAATCAGAAATGCTCCAAAATTTCCACTTTATTCCCAATAGCAAAGACTTTGACCTCCGACACTGAGTCATTAACAACAACAAAAGTTAAATAGGATATCAAATTTTAACTGCGAAACAATTGACAAGTAAAGCATGCCTTTTATCAATGAACTCATAGAAGATGAACAAAAATCACGAGAAATAGATAGAGAAAGAGAAACTTCACCTTCATTCACAAATAGCATATAGCCATAAAATATATCAAATTATCAGTGGCCACCCCCCTTTTAATGATTCTACTTAGCTGTAATTTTTCTAACTAAATATGAATGATGTCTACAATGACAATGAACATTTTAAAAGTTAAAACATAAAAATCTTCTAGTGAAATGAATCAATGATTGGAAAACTAACTGAACAAACCTATTATAAGATTTACACATCACTAATGTTTTGTGTGCACAATGAGATTTACTTGGCTCGGTAATTTCTTTACTATGTAACACATTATCCAATGACGCTTTCCTAGAGGAAACAAACTAGACATACACACTGCATCTTTCCTATCAGGAAAGGAGTTATGTGGAGGTAACCATGAAAATGTAGCCTTGATATATCCCTTGGTTCTTGAAATTTAGAGGCCATAAATCCACTTGTTCCATTGTCCATGTAAATTATCTCAACTTTCTCAATAGAATAAATTAGTTTCTCCTTATATGTATGTTCCATATTCCACTAGTCTACAATACTAGAGAAGATGATAAATAAGATGAATCCCCTCTCTCTCTCACTCAAGCTTGCTAACAACACCTCTGTAACACTTACCTCATGTTGCAAGGAAGATATGTTGTATGAATCATGTTTATGGTTGGTAGGTGTATGTGACAACAAAATACTCATGCTTCTCGATGATACAGAAGATTTATAATGAATTGTCTAAACTGAACTAAGGTCTGGATTAAGGATTTTCAATTTATGTCATCGATATCCATGTTTCCAACAAGGTGCTTCCCCAAAATGGAAATAGGAATCAAACTTGATATATCTAGAATTCTATTTATTCAACCATTATTTAATGATGAGAAAACATATAGTCTTTGCCATCAAACAAATATTCCAATTGTGTCCTAGAACATGTCTATGAATTATGCCATTCAACTGTCACTTCTTTCCAAATCAAGGATTGTTCATAATAGATACAAATGTAAGAGCTTCAACAAGTCAAAATAAATCCTCATCCGTAATATTTTATACCATTTCTTTGAATTTTAATTTTGTTTTTCAAGTTTTATGTATATACATAAGTGGTTTTCTTTGGTTAAACCAACACCACAAGAAGTAACAAGAAGCTACTTTCATTTATCTCAAATTACATATGGAGAACAATTGAAACCTTCCAAGCTGCTACCTTCCTGCCTGTAATACCACATATTCTTCTCTACAATTTACATTGTTGTCTTTCTTGTTGACAATGTCGATCCACATTTTCTACCTTTCGATTTTCTCAAACCTTCCCTATGATCAAAAGTTTAAGGATGAGTTCCCATAGATGGAAAATTTTCATGAACTACATTTTCCCCATTATCATCAATCCATATAGAATTCTCAGGTAAACCCCTAGTTCATATTCACTAGTATCCACCAAACCCACAAATTGCTACACCCAAGATTTCCAGATGTATTTTCTAAATGAAATGAAAAGAAGCCAACTCTTAATACAAATGAAATAATTTTCATAGGATTCCAGTGAAGGTGGGTTTTTAATTTTTTGGCCACCTTCAATCAAGCCACCAATAATTTCCACTGGAGTACACACTTTGTCCCTGTATCTTCTTGAAACCATATACAACCAATGCATTTATGAAAGACTCATCCAATGAGAAGAAAGAGACACATCTATCTTGGAATCCAATATGCATCTACTTCATTTGTAAATTGGTAACCCATGCTTCAATATGATAGTTAACAACAATAAGTTATAAAAAAAGTACTAGAGGACATGCCTAGAACTCCACAAAATTCATGATTTCAAAAAAGAGTAGCAAGGCCCACACCAGATGACATTGATGTTTAAGCCACGCATATACATGCTATATTATATAAACACTTCATAAGGATTTAATTTCCCAATAAATCGTACATATATTGTTGAGTCAAAGAGGTTCTCATCAAGGATGTCAAAATGTAACATGGGTTGGAGTAGAGACTACATCCATTTATTAAACGCAGTACTTTTACAGTTCTCTCTTTTAGAAAATTTTAGATGATGCTTCTGACTACAATGTAGCATTTTCCTGGTTTTTGATCTCTTCCTACTTCACTTGTGAGTAAACTTTTCCTGACAGTGCTTGAACGTCATAAAATGACCTAGTCATTCTTGAAAGAAAAACATTCCTCTATATTGGTCGTTCATTATAAAGCCTCCAAGCCTCTATTCAATTCTTGACAAACAACATAAGGATTATGAGGTATGGATAGAACTAATTCAAAAGATTGATTAGCAATATGATATCAGAAATTAATTAGAATATAATTCTAGATACAAAAATACACATTAACATAAAGAACAGATACATATATCTATGCTTGGAAAAACAGAAAATAATATCAAAGAGATTATCTATGATACATTAAGGCTATTCTAATTGTCTAACAAGAAAATGCCCTAGAAGATACAGACAAATCCTCGTGGTAATGGCAGTTGATTGAAATAGAAGAAAAACCAGTTCAAGAACTAGGAAGAGACAGAATACCATGGGTCTCTTCTAACATAGCTGAGTTAATGTCCAGGTCAGATTTGCATCATTATTGAATCAATTCTGAGATCCTATCCATAATTGCACGGAAGGGAGAGCTTTCTTTCTGCAGTGGAGTCATCTACTCCCACAACCACTTGAAAACCATTTTAAAAGTGTTTATAGATCTTTCTTGGTGCTTAGTAGATCCGGTTTAAGATGGATCTATACCGGTTTAAGAGCACAACAATGGTAGCAAACACATTATCAATGATTGCTGCCTATGTTAAAGGGTTCTTGGTGATTTTTCCCCAACTCCTATGCCCGGGCATCATGTTCCAAAACTTATTGATATGCCTAATGTGCCTAATTGTTAAGGTACTTCCCACATTATAAACAATACTTGAAGAATTGGTAAACTATGCCTTGGATTTCTGTTTATTCCACGAGAATATGATTAAGTATTTGAACGCTTTTTCTCTCGGTGGCTATCTAGAACTTCATAAATTCTGAATTTGTGCTAAAGAGTAGAGATACCATGATAATATTTTTTTTTTTCTTTGTTATTTATATACTGAATTCACAAGGGAGGATATGCATATGTTCAACAAAATGGAGGGTCCAATTCAACGTTTGTTTCCTATTACTAACTCCAATCAAGAATTGAGAAAGTTGCCCCATTGTTTTAAAGGAATAATTGGCATCTATTATACTGTCTCAACCAATTGGGTAGATTGTTAAGAAAAATATGGACCTATACCTATACCTACCTTCGACAAAAATTATCGACTCCATATACATACCATAATTAACATCATAAAACCAAAAACAGAACAATACTAAATAAACTTAGCATTTCCTTAAACTTCCATGGAACAAAGCATAAGACCAACATCTATTTGGCCCACTCAAGTTCTTATTGTTGTGTGGTTTCTGGGTATGTTGGGCTTCCTCATCTTTGACCTCTTTCCTAGATGAAGACTGGGGACCTTTCATTTGATGGCTTCTTCAACCATGGTGTTCATAGTTTACCTCCTTCTTGGGATAAACCTTCAAGTCCGTGAAGTTCTTGGACCAATATCTTATATTAAAAGGATATGGAATATATATCTATGACACGAGAGCTTCAAATAAGGAGCTCTCAAGGACGGCCATTCATATGAGGAATACCTAGAGAAGAATGGAGAAAAATCTTGGATTCTTGTAATTGAGAAGGGGAAAATGATTGAGGTAGGAAAAAGAATATCGGTTAATAATTTAGTAACTTTTGATCCCCAACTAGTTCTTATCACCAAGGGATAGACAATCATTGACATGGAAGCCTTGTTTATACAAAATAGCCAATCAAGTATTGTTTGGTCCATTGCATCATCGACATTGACAACATGAACATTTGACCTCCTAAGATCTAGTCACATCCTGCAAGATTCCCATAAGTCTATTTCCATGACCTTATCATATTGGTTGAATAAAAAATAATATACAATGAAGAAAAATGGATAGGATTAATGCAGTAACTTTTGTGATAGAGCCTTTCATTGATAATATGGATTGTGATCACTCTCAGGATTGTTGCAATCTTTGCTTGGTAGGTTGCATCAACTTATAATTATGTCACACATGATAGTAACCGCAATGGTTATAAATTGTACAAAGATGTAAGACATATCATCCACCACTGCTAGAAACAATGCAATCCTAATTTGCAACACTTTAGTCAAGTCTCTATTTGTGTGGTCAAGGATGCTTCTCAAATAACACCTCCCAAATAGTGATAGAACATACTTCCTTCAAACTATGATGTTTTTGAGGAACCTAAGGGTCTTCATCCCCTCGAGGCCATTCAACGTCTTTTTATCTCCTAGGATTTCAGCCCTTAGAAATATATATACAAATACAAGCATAGTATGCTTTTCACTTGTACTTGCCTTTTCCAATAAACAACACCATTTAAGAGGTTGAGATCGATACCTCTCAAAACTGCATTGGGATTAGTTCTGAAGTACGTAGGGTACCTGGTAGCATAACCACATATTCAAATTTCTTCTAGTTCATAGCAAATCACACAATATGAACTTCCATTTCTGTTATTTGCAAACTTCTCATTTTCAGTTATATGGAAAGAGCTCTTATGGTGTAGGTGAAGGGTAAAATATAGATTTGAAGGGATTCCAAGTGTTTTGTAAATGTTTTATTTTCTTAAAAAATTGCATCTTTAGCACTTTATTCTGTGGTGGTTCTAACTTCTATTTTTTAATCTGGTTATTATCTAGAATTAATTGGTGGTTTTTCTCATGTGGTTTATTTCATTTCTATTCCCACAACTCTACTCCATTGCAAACTTAATCGTTTGGATGGGATAGTAGATGCAAATATATGACTTCTTGAACCCCTGGGTTTTATTTTGGCACTCTAAACCAATTCACCTACGGTCTATTTCCAACCGATTACAAACTTTTATTAATCAATTCAATTCCAACAGCATTGTCATCACTTGCTAGGTTTGATTATTGGCTAGATCGCTGGGCCAATTTTAGTAGGGTATTTTGTTGGTGTGCAACTTCTGTTAGGTAAACCATTTCCACAGCTATTCATCCGTATACCCTACTCATTGGTGACTCTGGATGTGTACATAATGGACTACATCGATCCTGTTTAATTGAACGTTTGGTGAACCATTGCCTAGAACCCTCTACACCGAGTCCATGTGTGTTCTAACTGTGCCACACTCATTGTCTCGCTGGCCACTGGTTCTTCAGATTCAAGAGATGTAATGCAAATCCTTTCAAGTATAGTTTCAGCCACATTTGATTATGTTTTTAAATTTTGATGGTGTTTGTGCCACACTCCTTATCTCGCTATCAACTGTTTCTTCAGATTCAAGCTGTAACACAAATCCATTGAAGTGTAGTTCCAACCACATTTGATTATGTTTTTGAATTCGGCATGGTGTTCTTTTGCATTGCTCAACCATACATTTGTGCATAACACATCTGGTTGCCTAACTACTGAGCATGGTATTCCTGAGCTAGAGCCAAAAATGTTGGTCTATTAGTGACTCATTATCTCTAAACAAATTCACTCCTTGAGTGGATCGTTAGCTACAACCATTTTCCTTGCTCATTTGTTGGTTGGTGAATCACTAAAATCATAGAGGAAAACAATCAATTATGGGCTGAAAATTATAGCCTTCACAACGTTTGTCATGAAAAGTGTTGCATTTTCACATGAAAAGAAGAACCAGAGAGTGTTGTTGTTACCTACAATGTATGGGCAAAGGAATGGACTTGAGTGCTGTGTAGGTGTGTTGATCTGCAAAGTACTATTTCATTTTGGCATTGCTTGTTAATGGATGCAGTTATATTCAACTTGCTATGGATTTTGTCTGCTGAAATCTCTAACTATGAGATTATATTGACAGCTAATGTAGACTGATTAATCTGCCAAGTCCTCCAGCAAAGGATGATGGTGTAGCTATAGACTATAATTGTGTTCATGAATTGAATTTTGAAGTGTTCTCACCTTGTTATTGTATTCACATGTATTAAAAATTGCATTTGTAATCACTTTTTTCAGTATTGGTCTATGAAGTATGTGTTAATGTGATTAGGTTGTTAGATATTGAAATTTGCACCCTCTACTCGGATAGAAATTTGAAATCCTTAGTGAATCAATGGATTTAAGGGATGTGTAATACGAGTTCCATGGAAAGAAATGGTGTGATGCCTCAAAACCAAGATCTAGACGTGGTACTAGCTAACTGGTTGAAAATAAGTGTACAGTTTGGGCTTGTTGACTGTTGGATTTAAATTCTTGTTTGAAATGAGTCAAGAGATACCTATAATAAGTAGTGGCATGGATAACTCGAAACCTAGGTTACTGTGTGTACTTAAGGGGTGTCAATTTGTGTTTATAGCATGGACTTTCTAATCAGATTGATCTTTGACATAAACTACCACCAAGGTTAGATCCCAGGCTATACCATTGAACGCTATACCATTGCAAAAAGATCTTGAAGCCTAGCCCTCTGGCACACCTTAAACTTCTATGATAGTCTATGACCTACCACTACAAAATCAAAACCACAACTAGCACTTATTAGAATGTTAGTTTCAAACAATTCATAAAGGGAATCTATAGAATGGGGCTCTTAGTGCTACAATAAGGGTGGTGTAACCCAAGGAATGCTCATTACTGGTTGCTAAAACCCCCAAGAGCTTGTATATGGATGATGGTATAGACTCTAAACCTCTCCTTGTTAGTTTCTAACACAACAATACTAGACTCTACCCCATCCAAATAATGTACAATATAGGAGCTTCATGCATACCGATATCTTACACCAAATTCTTCTCCCTTTATAATTTGACATTGGGAGATGATTTAAGTTAATACCATTATGTCCATTAAGGTTGTTGTGAAGTACTTGACTTGACTTCTACATACATTAGGGGACAATGGGAAAGATTGGGAGATCATGGAGATCAAGTTTCAAGAGGTCACACATGTAGGGAGGATCATGGTGATTCAACCCTTTAATGGGTTTGTCTCGCATGAGATGATGTTGATAGGTAGAAGGTGTTGATGTTTTGTACAAAACTTGACAACAATTAGACTTAATGGTGGTAGGAGTGTGTGCATTTCTTCCTGCTAAGCTGGATTTGACTACAAGGTTGGGGTGGAAAAGAAAAGGACTTTGTTGATAATTAGAGTGGGATGTGACATGTGGTTTTGGTGGGGAGTTGTTTCACATCACCTACCGGTGATGGGACTATAGCGTTGAGTTGTAGGAAAAATGACATTGTTGTTAATGAGAATGACTAGGGAAGGATGTGGCAGTTAGGTGGTTGTGGGCATTCATTAATGCTAGTAATTTAAAAGATAGATTAAAAGAGGCATCCCTCTAATCCCATCGACATGCTCCCTATAATACTTACTAATGGTAGGTATATCGCAGGCTGTTTGGAGGAACCTAAAACCGACACAGTTGTTACCTATGGTCACCGACAAGAGGACGATATTACAACCAGGCTGCAGATCGTAGAGAATACATACTATTGTTAGAAACTCAGTAGTTGTTAATTTATGGACAAAGAGACTACCATCAAAATTGTAGAAAAGAAATAAGAAGGCCAATAAACTTATCTCAACCAAAGCAACAAGAAGGCCAATAAACTTACCTCAACCAAAGCAACATGGAATGAATTAGTCTCATTTGCAAGCACAACCAATGCCTTTGTTTCTTTGGAGAAGGTGGAAACTGCCTCAGGACATCACTAAAAATTGATCAACAACACCTCCACATCCGTATGCAGAAAATGGAAAAGAACAAAAGGAGAACCCTAGTGAAGGAAAAAGGAAGCAAGTACAAGGCATATTATTTACACAGATATGTAACTGTTTCAAAAGAAAAAAAATCTCGGCAAGAACAAATATTACAGAACAACAAACATCCTCCTATATGTAAATCTGATAGATCTTGGCCTATGAAGGAAGATTATGCTAAAAAATGACAACAACTATGGAATTGGATGAAAATAATTAGAGGAAAATTGTCTTGTAGCAATGTTTATCCATGGGTTACAAGCGAGTGGAGAGGTATTAAATTCCTCGAATATGAATCTCTAATGTTTCTCGGTGGATTTTTTCAGTTTAGTGTGACATATTTGGGTTGTCGAATGTGCCTAGGAGCCACTAGCACAAACCCATCTAAGATCATTCTAATATATATATTGTCTGAGGCTGGGAAGCTCAGGGTTATACATTTGGATTTTTAATATTTGATATAGAGGCTATTTGTGTGAACTTTAGATATGCATATTTGAGTTATTAAACATCCAGAGATATACCAAAAAATCAGGTTTAGATGAATATGTACTAATGTCCATATTCAACATACCCAATAACCATTACATGCCTCACAAAAAATAGTGTGTAAAAATATTTGATAGATCAACCCAACCCAACAAGTTGTTTGGAACTTTCAATATATTGGTAGAATCATCTCCACAACTTCACACCCGACCACCCCAACGAGCAAAGAGTAGAACACGCTGACAATAAGATTCAAATCCTTTTGTAGGACTTGTTCTCTACTTGGAAATGAAATGGGTCCATGGAACTTTCAGATCATTAATTTTCATGGATCAACGACTGCATAATAGCTTGTTGTTCCACATGGAATTATTGCATTATCAACTATGTTACTCCTCTATACTACCCAACATAGCACTATCCAACTTGTTACTCCCAAAGTTCTCTACCATTGCATAAAAGGATTCCATGCTTAAGTTTGGATAATGTTAGTCCAGAGATATAAGACTTCAAATGCAACACCATGTTGCATAATCATTACAAAATTATTGAGATCTCATCAAAATTATCTGATCAATAAAGTAGTAATAAAAACTCTAATCATCTTAATCCAGTTCCAGGATTGATATTTTAAAACGAGATCCCCATGATTAAGAAGTCTTGTACATAGAAAATTACTCCATTTGTGCTTATGCCAATACTTACATGCGATTAAGGATTTTAATCAAACTTACCAACATATTGAAAGCCTTCTAGTCTAGAGTTGGTTTCAAAAGCTGCCTCAGAGTCCTCATCCAACACCAGAACCCCGAGGCCTTTAGGAAAATCCTTCCACTCCACAACACTTACCATGCTTACTTAAACATGAAAATTAAACCATATGGATGCCGATAAACATGTAAATATCATTCATTTTCATCATCAACTGACTGTGATGATACCGTGAGAGGCGATCTAGTGGTTCACATGGCTAACCGACATCCTGACAAAAATGGTCTCAGCCTATGCATACAAAATCCTCTCCGCTAAAACAAAAACATAACATTTGAAGAATGTGGCCTCGAAAGATACCGTCCATATTTGTTTGTCCATCGAAAATCATAGGGCATACAACATTTAAAGAACAGGGCTAGAGCATATTGTCCATCTTTGTTTGTCCATCTAAGATCATAGGGCTTCACATTATAAAATACATGAATAACAATAGCCACATTTAAAGAACAGAGCTCGAGCATACCGTCCATATTTGTTTGTCCATCGAAGATCATAGGGCATAAAACATTTAAAGAATAGGGCTCAAGCATACCGTCCATATTTGTTCGTCCATCGAAGATCATAGGATTCGTTACTATAAAGATGAATAACAATAGCCGAGACTTCAAGAAGCTATGTATGGAATGGGCACACATCAAGTCCTGCAAGCTATCTAACATTAACTAAAAAATTAAACAACTTTGGAAGGATATAGGCAACTTCTCTGCGAGAACAGTCAGCAGGAATGCCCTCACTAAATATTGTATTGGAGGATTCACAGGCTTAAGATGGTCAGGTAGACTGAAAGATGAACCAGATGAACAAGATATTGCACTGTCAGGCAGTCTTAAAGATGCATTTGTCCTGGGAAGAGAAAGATCTATGCCAACCCCTCCTTATCTCTGCCCCATCAAAACTGGATCATCAAAGGTTCCAGTCCTAACAAACCTGCACCTGAAGCTACCCCACCCAAACCAATTCTAGAACCACCTCCCTCGGACTCCACTCCACTGTATAATCCACCCACCCCAATTCCTGTAACCACCACTCCAAACTCCGCTAATCTCACTTCAGGAAGCTGTCCACCCCAATTCATATGGAGATATCCGGTGATAAAATTGCATTTGTGTTAACTTTACACAATCCATTCTACTCATAAATGAGAGTTAGAAACTTAAAACAACAATCAATATTAGGTAAATTACCCCATTTCATAGAGTTTCAGAAGGATCCCCAAGAGTGTCATGTGTCCTCAACATTGAATGAGCAATTCTATCATTGAGTCAGAGGGTTTCAATGAGGAGACAACTGTGAATAATGCACTAACCGGGCCGAGAGATCTCACTGAGGTAGAAAGCTCCAGAAAGTCACACGACCCCGGAGCAGATCTACAATATTTCAATCTACCGTAAAGACACATACCGGGATTCTATTTTCACATTTGAAATGTATGAATGATGATGTTTTCAAAGATTGATTGTTCTCCTACTTCACTAACCAAATGAAATGCACTATATAGCATGATCACAACATGTATGCAACAGTGCACAATAAATATAGCTTCGAACATACTCCTTGCAGCAACTGGTGGACAATGTGAGATCAAGACCCTATAGTTGAGAGAGTTCCTACATGCAGTGAAGAAGAGTTTCCAAACAAGAAGTGGTGAAAGAGAGTAGTGAGTAACATTCATAGTAGTGACCATGCCTATCCTCAATCTCATGCCAAAATTGATAATTATCATTATCCCAAGGCCGCTGTAAGTACATAAAATACATCCGCTTGGACTGATGTTGGTGACATTATTCCTAATAAGAAGAGAATAAAGAAGGGCCAAATAAAAAGTGCAGGTATAATAGCATTTGTTTAGACTCAGATTTTGAGAAATGACCACCAACTTCTCCTTTGCCTAAGGGGTTTATTAGTGAGGAATAGAGGATTTCCATCAACCTGCTTGATCAGAGAAGTTAAGTTGCATCAAGTGCTAGTTTCCAATATCATTGAACTTTGGAAGTGTTCTATTCAGATTTGTTGCATACTAGTGCTTTGTGATATTTGTTGTTTGGACAATCTTAGGTTGCATGCTATATAGATTGCTTAGTTCTCTAAAGTGGATTTTTGTTAAATTTCTGTAAAATATATGTGGAATTTAATGTCTTTCACATACTGACAATGTTGGATTTTGACAGTACCTTGAAAGAAAAGAAGTTGAACTTCATGCAGCTCAACAAGCTGGTCTTATTGATTTTATTGCTTCTGCACTTCCTACTTCACATACATCAAATCCAGAATCTTGTCAAACAACAATCTCACTGCTCCAAATTCTGAAAGTGGTGTTAGCATTAGTTGCCAACCGTAGCTACTTCTTGGCTCGCAATCTCTTTCCACCTCTTATTCCTATGCTATCTACATCTCTTGAAAATTACTGTACAACTGCAGCATCAAACAATAGTTACAAGTAATAGCCGAAATTCCATTCCTAATACTATCGCATAAAATTTGATGAAAAATTAGAAACAATAGGTGAGGTGTTACAAGGTCTTTTGTGGTCTGTTATAGCTATAATGGATCATGCTTGCTTCGAGATCCAACTACAGATGTAGGATGATATGGCTGAATTAATTGTGGAATGTAAAGTTATTCATAATTTGAGTGACTTGTTTTCTCTTTTTGATAAACCTTAGATAGAAGGAGCTCCCTTCCCAACCCCTGTATTGTTGGTATTAAATTTATTGAGGATTTTGACTTGTCCAAGAGGACATATTTCTTCCATAGACCGGGAAGCATTCAACTAATATGGCAATATTTCCAGGAGTTCAGACATTTGGAACTACAGATTATGAGGGAAATGTGGTTTCCCTACAAGGTTCTCATTCCAATAAAGGCCCAGAAAAGGAAGCTGAATTTAGTCCCCCTCGACACATTCTAAAGGATACCCAGATATCTGACTTCATCTATAATAAAAATGATGAAATGGAGAATGAAGTGCCTAATGTGGGGGAACATGATAGACTTTGTAGTGCTATCCTTGAAAATGATAAAGACATTAGATTGTTGGAGTCAGTGGTGTTAAATAAGACAGTGGTTGGGATGGAAAGTGGCATTGGTGGTGAATGCACAA
>SNQJ01S0174702.1:0-20204 GCA_010110895.2 Picea sitchensis | reverse complement strand
AAGATTGCTTGCTGACTCAAATTGCAAAGCTCTTGGATTGAACTATATTCAAAATCAATTAGTTGTTCTAGTAATACAGGATAAAGACAAAAAATTACAGGTATTGGACGAATATTATTCCTCATCATGGTATAAGGACATAGTTTATTTTTTGTAGAATTTTTAGTGTCCATCGGATTTTGATAAATCTAAAAGAAGATTTCTCAAGCTAAAGGTTGTAAAGTACTACATTATTAATCATAATTTGTTTTGGAAGGATCCGAATGACATTTTTCTGAAATGTATTGATGAGGATGAATCAAATTTTATTATGAATTCCTTGCATAAAGGTGTTTGTAGAGGACATCAACATTGGAAATCCATTGCCTTTAAAATTTTGCAATCTGGGTCCTACTGGCCCACTCTATTTTCTGATGTGTTTGCTAAAATTAGAGCATGCAAGCAGTGTCAAAAGTTTGTTGGAAAACAAGAATTACGCTCTCTTACCTTAAATCCAATCATAACAAATGACTCTTTCCAACAGTGGGGCTTGGAATTCATAGGAGAAATTAATCTGCCTTCCAGTGGACAACATAGATGGATCTTGATAGCCATTGATTACTTTATGAAATGTATTGAGGCTATCCCGACCATAAATGCAACCAATAAGGTAATTATAAATTTTCTGGAAGAAAATGTATTTTCTAGATTTGGTTGTCCTAGAAAGTTAATCATAGATAATGCTCATGCATTTAAGTCTGTTGCTATGATTAAATTCTATGAAATATATAATGTTAATCTGGCACATTCTACTCCATATTATCCATAGGGTAATAGATTGGTAGAATCCTTCAACAAAAGCCTCATCATAATTATCAAAAATTTGTTGGCAAACAATAAAAAGGGATGGAATTCTAAACTGAAATATGCTTTATGGGCTGACAGGGTTAGTACCAAAAATTCAATTGACACTTCTCCTTTCCAGTTAGTCTATGTGACATATGCTATTTTCCTAACCCAACTTGGTTTACCTGTACTAAAATTTCTGCAAGAAGAATTGGAAGAACTTGATGATATTCAAAGAAGGATTTTTCAAATTGTTGAGGTACAACAAAGGATACAAATGTTAAATGAAAAATTTGAGGCTTATCGGAGTAAGGTCAAAACAACATTTGACAAGAAGACTAAGAGGGGAAATTTCAAAACATGGGACCTTGTTATGAGATGGGATGCTAGAAGGGAAGAGAAGCCAAACCATGGTAAGTTTGACAATTGTTGGTTTGGCCCATTTAAAATAGCCAAAATTCTGAACAACAACAAATTTTCTTTACAGAACTTGGATGACAGTGAGATATTTGGGGGCCCATTCAATGGGCGTTTCCAGAAACATTATTTTACTTGAAGAGCCATGGTTAATTTAGCTTGTACATATTGATTTATTTTGGTGTATTTAGTGGATCAAATAAGACTCCATAGCCCAATGGAGACATTAGTATACAATTTAACTTCTTATAGTTTGGTATTTCAGAATGCATAATGGATGATCAATAATAAGATAGAGGTTAGAACAAAGAAGAAAAGAACATGGTAAAGGTCACAAGTTTTAGTGATAGAATTGAAAAAGAAGGCACTGGTTTGCAATTCTTAATATCTCACAAGGAGAACATTATCCCTAGAGGGAGCCAATGTTAGTCTCTAAGCCTACTATTACCTTTCTTGTTCTTAAAATTAAGCCTATTCTATCAAAACCTGTTTTGAGCCTATTTGCTTTTCTTGGCTGCACCTTTTATACTTTAATTTTCATTTTGGTGTGATTTGTTTTTGCTCAAGTCCATTTTCATTTGCTTCTTATAGGATAAGGTTGAAATTTTTACATAGATAGGATGTGTCACATCAGATTTGTTTTTCACATTTCCAATGAAAGGGAATTTTCCAAGGTTTGAAGAATAAGCAAGGTCGCTACAAGAATGCTTCCATTCTTGCAGCACATAAAAACATCATTATTTTAAGTGCGCTTCAAATCCGAAGATCATGTCAGATGCTTTGAAATCATATAGGAGATCATGAAAACGATTATGATATTAAATTATGTCAGATCTAAATCATTTTTCTATCCCTATGCACGATTTAATGAACCTAAATCCAAATCTGTTCATACTCCCATCAAACCCAGGTGTCAAGCCACGAATTAGAAACATGCAAAATTATGATTTAATTTTGTTTTTAAATAATTATGAAATAAAGGGAAATACAACTTAACACCATTTGCAATGAAAACCCTTCCGCGTTAGCTGTTCTGTGCAGGTAATAACAAAGCTCATGAACAATGTGAATGTGTCAAAGTGGAATATGTCACCCAAGAAAGGTGGTCGAATTCTTTGATTAGAACCACAGGGATCGAATTACTAGAAGCCTTCCTAGAAATTATGGAGAAATTCATCCAAGGAGAATGGTTTAAGTTTTGCTGCACTTTTCAGGGGCACCATGACGAAATTTCAATGTTGTTTGCTAAGAATTTCGATGGATTTCAGACCCATGTTGGAGACGTGATCATTCATGTCACTGATCATTCAATTACAACATCTTGTCGTTTACCTTTAAAGGGTGAAACATGGTGGAAGAAGAGCAGACTCCTTGCAGACCTGTGCAATCAATTTTTAGTGGAAGAACACCAAAATCCAGATTAGAGTCAAGGAATTCCAAATAAATGGTTGAAAGTAGAGTGGCAGTGTGTCTTAGCAGTTGTCCAGAAATACATAACCTGTGAAGGTAGGTTTTCTACCTTTCATTGTTACCACATGTGTTTTCCAATGCATTTAAATGGTGATATGGAAATGAATCTTCCCTTTTATCTGTTAAAAATCTTGACAAAAATGGCAAAGAGGATACAAAGTCCTCCTCAAACTGCTCATAAAATCTTATTTCATCAAGGTTTAATCAAAATTCTGGTTATGTATGCATTAAGTGCAGTTCAAGTGTCTCAGAAACAACTATTGCCTTCTTTAGGGTTTGAAGAACAAGTTTTGAAAACACAAAAAACAACTCCTGACAATAAAACTAGGGTTTCCACAAGAAAGACAACACATCAAAGAGCATAGCAAAGAGTACAACAAAGGTACAAGAAGAAGATTCCCCTATAATGAGAGAAACTAGATTGAGCAAAAGAAATCTCCCTTTACAACAAGAATAATCAACTAAGTAAAAATCTGAATCATCTGCATCAAAACAAGAGTTTGTGGGAATTAACATGGTGTATACCAGGAGGAGGTCTAGAAAAATGACATAGGAACTTCCTAGGATAAAAACAGAATCTGAATTAGAGATTCATGATATATCAGTTGAGGAATCTCCTAAGGTAAGACAAAGAAAAAGGGAAAAAAGAAAAAAAAAGGAAAACAACCTCTAAGCTACCCTAACAGACCCACAACTCAACCTACAAATAAGTTGAGGTTGAATTCTAAGGCTTTGTTCAAACCATCTCTGAAGGAAGAAAAATTGATTATCATAGATGATGACATCCTAGAAAAGATCCCCGAGATTACCAAGAAAGAAAGGATGGAAATTAAAACCTTAAGGGAAATGGAAAGAAGGAAAAACAACAACAATTAGGGTCTAAAGTTGAATCTTTACAATCAGATGATGGAATAGAACAAGATCTCACTTACAGTCTAGAGATCCAAGAATTGTCAGAATCCTATAAAGAATAAAAAAACAACTTATCTATACCTATAAGAAAGGACATTGTTGAAGACACATATTCAAAGGGACATAAGTATGGAACAAGGCCTAAGTAACCCAAACTCTTAATTGATTTAAACATGCATGCATTAGAATATGACCAAGATGAACACATGGCTGAAACATAAGATGCACCAGGAAAACAAAGGATTGAGGAATTTCGGATAGCCATTAAAGAGTTGAAGTAGGAGAATCAAATACTTGAGACATGGAATGCTAAGTTGTAGGAAAAATTCCAAAAGTTGAAAGAAAAGCACAAAACTCAACGTGAATTGTCAAAGAAAGTCAGAAAAATGAACACCAAACTGTACTGGAGTAATGTTGTGCTTAAAACTAAATTGCAACAAGAAAACTCTAAAGGGAAAACTTATACTCAGGGATGAAAGGGCTTCATGTTTTACCAATACACATGTCATCTTTAATTATTGGGTTCGTGCTTCCAAAATAGTGATTTTGTAGCTCTCCTTTTTGACAGAATGATGAGGAAATTCAAGAAGTTGAAGGTCTCTTTTGCAAGCAGTTTCAACATCATAATGCTAGTGATTTAGTACAAGTTTGAAGGTATATTCTTCAATGTATAAGTTTTGGAGCATTTGCTGTAGATTCTATGTGTAAGGGTCAAAGATATCTTAGGAGTTATGATAGAAAATCTTTTTCCTAAGATCCAAGATTATGTTGTTGTCACATTAAATGGAATCAATAATGGTAGCCATATATATCGAATCAATATCTAAACTGTAACTAGGTTTTAGGATCTCAGATCCAGTTGGAAACCTACTCTTTGTATAAAAGGGGAATTAGATGATAGAGTAAAGGGTTCACATTTTGTGGCAGTCAAGGAACATATTGATCAAAATTGTAAAGTTGGAATTTGCAACATTTTTACACTCAATTGAAAAACATTCTAATGGTTAGACTATATTTTTCTATGTCTTTATTGCTTCTGTCTTATTTTGAATGCATATGAAACTTTTGCAAAGCAATGGTGTATCCTATTATGTTTTGAATTTCAATTAAATATTTTTCTGTTAAATTAATCTTTTCAGGATTTGCATTTAAAATGATCATTTCTGGTTTCTGAATATTATTTGGGACTTAGGAATTTCTTCTTTACAAGTAAATAGATTGTAACTTGTAATTTATCTTTTATTATCCTTTTAACTTATTCATTTAACTTATCAGAGTGATTTCCTTTTACTAAGTTGAATGTTGTGGAAACCTAATTCAAAGTGTAACCTGATCGATTATTGTCCAACCTATCCACTACCTGATCCACAAACCAATCTATAAACTCAATTTGATTTACAAATATAAACCATTGCAATAACTGTGGTGCCCTAGCTTACTCCTTAGCACTCAGAGACAACTTTAGGGATAACATATACCAACTTTTTTTGGTAGCCCCACATTGGTTGATTTGTTTTCTTTCATTGAAGATATGGTTGTGCAAGGGGGAAGATGTGTAAATATGATTGCATGCATATGGTTTGTTGCCGGATTGAAAGCCTTCATCATGGATATATTTGTGTAAAATATTGAATAGAAATGGTTTGGAGCCATTGATTTGTTGGAGTGACCTATTCCCATATAAATATTCCCATTCTTGTTTGGATAAAAGAGTTTTTACAGAGTCATTAACCAGGCTAGCAGTATTATATTTTTTAGATTTTATTGCAAGATTAGCAAGTTTTGATGAAAGAAAATGGTTGTAAACCAATTTTCATATTTTTTTACCAAATCTCTTGCTTTATTCATGAGCTGATTTTCTTCTCACTCTTTGTTTGGTTTTGTCGACAAAAGTTTGTGGTGAAAAGAATAAATATAGAGAATATATGGTGAGTTTGTGTTTGTTGGATGGATTGAAATTATCCATTTCATGTCCATGTTTATATGTTGGTTGGAACACATGTTGAATGGAGGAGGAGTTGGTGATATTGTTAGCAATGTAGCTAGAAATCTACTTTATTGACAAGTTTATTAACCAAGAGCATATAGCTAGAGATCTACTTTTATTGAAATTTTAATAACCAAGAGCATAAATAGTTAAAAATTTTGCGTTTTCTAGAGTGATTCATTTCCATGTAAAGATTTATCTTCAAGTTTAATGAAGAGTTTGTTGTTTGCAGAAATAACCTGAAATTGATTTTCCTTGAGCATTTCATAGCTACCCATCTCTCTTTGTTTATTTGATCGATGTAGTTTCTTTCTTTCATTGAAAATGTAATTGTGCAAGGAAGGGAAAGTGATATGGATGCATGATTTTTGTTTCCAAATTGAATCTTTCACATGCATGGACCATATTCCCGTTTGATTAATAAGAGAAAGAAAGATTTCATATTATGTAGGCTAATTTGAATGAAAAAATGAAATGAAGAGGTCTGTAGTGACAAAGCCATTAAGTAGGTCTCATCTTTCTCTTTTGATCTCATTTACCAAATCTCTTGTTTTACCCATATTTTTTTTTAAATAATTAAGTAGATCTTATCTTTCCCTTTGATCTCATCTTGTTTTACCCTTATTATTTTTAAACAATTGTTGATGGGAGTGATCGAGAGCTGAATGGATATGAATTGATAATATTTCATGCACATGCATTATTGACAAATTAAAATGATACATCATGTGTATATATTTTATTTCTTTTCAAGATGAATGAAGCTTTGATATGAAGGAATAGTTTCCTCTCCTTTATATGTTTAACAAACTTTCTGTTTGAGTAATAGCCATAGGCATGGGTTCATTATCGATTGGTAATCTCAAATGACTAAGCCAAAACTTTGCAATTTTCCTAAAAGGTTAATCATATGCATGCATAGTTGATATCAAAAATCTTGAATGGGATAGAACTTGGAAGTGGCACCTTAATAAACTTACCAATTAGGAAACCATAAAAAAGGAAGCTTGGATCTTATTGCACTTTCAACAGAGACCAAATGGAAAAAATAAATGATGTTAAATATTGTTGTTAGAATAATGAATCATGCACATAGATTTCATTTCAAGTTTTAAATAAACCATGATGCATAAAGCTTGGATATCGGTTCCTTGCAAAGGCTCTTGCAAATTAAATTAACCTTGGATTAATGTTGGCCTAAGAAACTTCACTAATACCTTCAAATAATCTAGTGACTAGTCAAGAGATACTTATGCTCACCAAGTCATCGTTTGAGGTTTGTTGCTTCCTTGTGTAAGACAAGTAAAGAGGCCTTTTCACTTTTGTTTATACAAGTTTTTTTCAATGATAGAATGTATAACCTTTAAAGAGAAATATTTTTCTCTATAGAAGAAGAATAATGCTTGAAGTTTGAGGGATCCATCATACACAAGTGAGACATTCCAAAGATGATAAATTATGATGCATTTCACATTATCGATGGAAAATCCATTGAAGGATTTTAGAAGCCGGTTCAAAGTGGCCAACTTTCAGAAGATCAATTGTCATTTCTCACATTATGAATAAAAGCCCTCTTATGTAATTTTGAAGATGATTGGGACACGAATAAAATGAAGAAATACTATTATGCATAGGATCTCAAGGAAGCAAAGCACAATCATGAATCAAAGCTTGATTGAACGAATAAGGCTATGAGCTTTGTTCTCATTTTGTTCTCTTTCATAAGTTTTCTTTCAACATTTTTTATTTTCATATTGCTGAATTTCAACTAGTTATCCTCTTGTATTATGATCCATTCATGAGAATCAAATCCTGATATAGAAGGGATTATCTTTTTTCTTTAGTTTTGTCTTGTGCTGACAAATGATTTCTTGTGTAGAGACTCTAACATAGGGGAAGGTTCACAAAAAAATGAAATTTACTTAATGCATTACTTCCAGATAAGCAGTAGATACAAAGACCAAGAAACTCCCATCCCAATGAGATTCAAGATGAGAAGGGAGGATTGGAACATGGTTGTCATTTGAGTGAAGGTACCCAAAAAGGTGAAGGAATAAGACAAGCTCAAATCCATATCAATGCCAAATTGAGTCAATGATCAATGGAATGCATATATGACATAACTTTGCAAATATTGAACCTAGTATCATTAAAGGTGACTTGGATGTACAAAGCTAGAAAGTAGAAGTTATTGTGTAGACCTCATAGAACTTGTGCTTAGCATGTATACACAAAGAGTCAAATTTGCCTTATTGTGAGCATCACCTTAAGTGGGAAAATTTGTAATCATGAAATTGTTAAATTAGATATTATCCTCGTAACTCAATTGAATAACTGATTTTAGAATAAAGGAAAATTTGTATGAGGCTTGAGAGCAAAAAATAGTTGAAAGTCTTGGGTAACCAAAGAGTAAGAGGAATTATAAGGCTAAGGGTCATGAAAAATGTAAAAATGTATAAATAGAACCATTAGAATCAAGAAAAATGTTGTTTTTTGGCATTGTAAGATATCTTAGTATGTTGAATAAAAAACTACTATTTGTTAGTGTTTATACTCTTGCAAAGCTATGCTTGGGTTGCAGACTATTCTCTCCTCTTTTAGTTCTCTTTTTGATTGTGGGCATGAGAATTATATCTTGTGGAAATTTCTCTTATTTTAGTGTTAATTCTTTCTTATTTTATGTTTGATAGCATCTTATATGAAACATGGAGCTTATCGGTAGCTTGTAGGTATTCTCGATTGCTCAGGATCTTCAATTATTCATATGTATCGATTATATAATATTGTCTTGTATTATATGACTAACCTTACTTCATTTCAACTTGCTTGTTCTATGATAGGGAAGTGTTCCCAAATTTAGATCATTCCATTTCGAGAGGGAATTGGGAAGTGTAAATGTGTTGAACTTGCACATAATAGATCTAGCTAGAAAATACCACACACATTTGTAGAGAGAAATTGAGAAAGAAGAAGCAAGAGAGAAATAATGGAAGAATTCTCATTAATCCTAATGAATAATGAATGATTTACACATGATATACTCTGTATAACTCAACCAATGCACATTGGAGGTGAATCCAATGCGCCATAGTGGCAGTCTAGAGTGATCTGGACACACAATAGTAGTTACAGGAGTGAACTTCCACCTAGTCTAGTCTCTCAGGCAGTTACATGAGTGAACTGCCACCTAGTCTAGTCTCTTGGGCAGTTACGGGAGTGAACTGCCACCTAGCTGAGTTAACTAGTCTACTAGTCTTTAGTTAACCGACTGAAACATAGTGAAGTGAGGAGGATATTAGGGAATCATGGGTAATGCGTTAGTTTGGTGATGATACCAAGGCTAATTCTCATTAGCTGGTGATGATCCCAATGTTGCATGGTGACAAAACCAATGTAGCATCTAGACTCCACTCAACTAGTCAAACTGAAGTGAAAACTGAAGAGAATATTATCCTAGAGGAATATTCTCCCTAAACTTTTGGAGATTGGATAAATACTAATAAACATAGGAGAAACCTTAGGAAAAAGAAATCTTAGGTGTGTGTGAAGTAATTCCAATACCCCCCCTGAACATCACTATGGTGAAAATAAAGAATGTGTCCCAACAACGAGGCCATTTTAGGTACTCAAATATAAAAGATACACTGAAATACAGTGAGGAAAGAGAGAAAACCTCATGGGAACCCCACCCCCCCTCAAGGTACAATGTATGTAAAAAGAAGAACTAATAGTTGCTAGGCAACCGTGTCCTTCACTCCAAGACGACTTTGAAGAGAATGGAACTTCTGCTTAGTGAAGGTCTTGGTGAAGATGTTTGTCGTCTATTTTCCTGAAGGACAAAATTGTAGGTCGATGATCCCCTAGTGTACTAAGTTACAAATGCAGTGCATGTGGATCACGATGTGCTTCATCCGCTACCTCTAAAATGGATCTCTACAGAACTTCAGAGTGCTCTGGTTGTCACACCAGATGACGATCAACCGATGAAACTAAATTCCCAACTCAGCGAGAAAAAGTTGTAGCCACATAGCCTGAATGGTTATGTTAACCCCTCTGTACTCTGCCTCAGCTGAAGAAAGAGAAATAACAACCTGATTCTTGCTTGACCAACAGATAGGCCTGGAACCAAGACCGAGTGAGTAACCAGACATGGACTTGTGATCAGTTCTATTGCCAGCCCAGTCAGAATCAATGAACCCGATGAGATCTAATGTAGAGTTTTCTGCATGATGAATCCCAAAGGTGATGTTTCCCTATACATATCGAAGGATACACTTTGCAACCTTCCAATGTAGCTCATGCGGTTCCTGCATTAACCTAGAAACTGCGCCAACTATATAGGAAAGGTTTGGTCTGGAGTGTGTGAGATACAAAAGTCTCCCCACTAGTTGTCTATACAGTGTGTGTTCAACCAGTGGAGTGTCCCCACCATCCTCAAGTTTGACTCTTGATAGGAAAGGAGTCGGAGTAGACTTGTAGTATGTCATGTGAAATCTCTCAAGAAGATCTCGAGCATACTTGGAATGATATAGTTTGATGCCTGATGCATCCTGACTGATCTCGAGTCCAAGGAAGAAGTGTAGTGGACCCATGTCTGTCATCAAGAACCTGTCATGTAGAATCCTCTTGACTGTAAGAATTGCTGAAGTCAAGCAACCAGTGATCAACAAATCATCAACGTACAAAACTAAGAGAAGAAGTGAATCAACCGTCCTGATCATGTAGATATTCGGGTCTGATTTACAATGTACAAAGTTGTGTGACAACATGTAGGAGTCAATATTGGAATACCATGCCCTCAGAGCTTGCTTAAGGCCATAAATTGATTTCTTCAGTCGACAGACCAAAGATGAATCCTGCATAAATCCCTGGGGCTTCTCCATATAGATCTCCTTAGAGAGATTTCCATGAAGAAATGCATTCTTCACATCCATTTGATGGACTTCCCATCCCTTGTCTTCTACAATGGAAAGTGACAAACATATGAAATCCATATTCACTACTAGAGCGAAGGTCTCATCATATTCAATGCCATGCACCTGCTGAAAGCCTTTGGCAACAAGCTTGGATTTGTATCTGCTAATCTGTCCATCCGTTGTGCTCTTGGTCCTGTAGACCCATCTGCACCTGACAATTTTCCTTCCAGAAGGAAGGGGAACCAGATCCCAAGTCTGGTTCTCAAGGAGGGAGTTGTACTCTTCCTACATGGCATATTTCCAACAGCCTTGCATAAGACTATGGATTTGAAGACTCTACCAAGAAAATATGCATGGAGGGTAATCGTTTAGTGGAAGTGAGTGCAATAGGAGACTCCTAGAAATAAAATCGAGTCCTCCTAGTATTGGCTGGATCACCAACAAGATCCCCTAAATCCTAAAGAGTAGTTTGTGCCCACTTGGGCATCTTCTCTAGCTCTACATCTGCATCTGGATGCACTAAATCTGCATTTGACTATACTGACTCTGTATCTGAATCATAAATCTCATCTAAAGAAGAGTCAGCATGTGCATTCTCATCATCTTGGATAGGTGTAAGAATGAAGGTGTCTTTATGCGACTGCTGAGGTACATGCGAGACACTTTCCTCGAATTGGACACTATGCTCAATGATGAGCCGGTCTGAGGAAATATCAATGAGTCTATATCCCTTCACACTATCGGGGTATCCAACAAATATACACTCTATGCTCTATGGATCAAGTGCCTTCCTCTTTTCAGAGGGAATCCGAGAGCGGACCACTTCCGGTTTGAGGCCACTCCAAGCCTTGTGGGGGGTCTTATCCTTGACATATCTATGGGGAGATCTGTTTTGGATGTAGGTTGCATAATTAAGTGCTTCAGACCATAGTCTCTGTGGTAGTGAATTTTCATGTAGCATGCAAGATGTCATCTCTTTTATAGATTTGTTTTTCTGCTCAACAACTCAATTTTGCTTCGGAGTATAGGGAACTATGTGCTGCAATTGAATCCCTGCCTCATGACAAAGATTCTGAATCTCATGATTGACATACTCTCCCCTGTTATCAGTTTAGAGGATTTTGATTTTCTTTCCAGACTGTGTCTCAACAAGGGCTTTGAAATATTTGAGGTGTTGAAAGACCTCGGATTTTTGCCCGAGAAAGTAAATCCATGTGAAACGTGAGAAATCATCAACAAAAATGAGAAAAAACATCACTTTGCTGATTGATGGATGCGGAAAAGGACCCATGAGCTCACTATGGATCAGATCTAAAGGAGAGGAAGCTCTCAGAGTCTTTCCTTCGTCGAATTTCTCTTGAGGGTGTTTTCCAAGAACACATCCCTCACAGATTCCTTTGGAGAAATGGATGTCTGGTAGACCATCAACCAATATTTTCTTGCTAAGCTGTTGCATACATATGAAATTCAAATGCCCGAACCTTTCATTCCATATCCTACTACTTTCATCAGCATGGGTAAGCGGTAAAACAAAATTTGGTTCAATAAATTCAAAAAATGTATACAATCTAGATTGATAATTTACATCACCGGTAGCAACCCTGGAATTGGTTTGCATGTCATAGATGTCCACTACATTAGGTGTGAATATGAATTTCTTTCCGGTGCCAGAATTCGTCATTTGATACATGGAGAGAAGATTGGCAGAAAGTTTGGGAACGTGCAACACATTCTCGAAGCTTCCGTTGGTGAGTTCAATCCTTCCTTTTTCGGTGACCTCGACTGGAGAGTTGTACCCCATCAGAATAGGAGGACCTTTGCATGCATCCAATGAAGAATATAATGCTTTTGTGGCAGCCATATGATGTGATGCTCCTGAATCTATGATCCAAGCATCGGGAGAGGAGTTGATGGCAATCAAGGCATGGCTAGAATTTCCTTTCTTGGGATTCTGATCTTCTGGCTTCTTCTTCTTAGCACCCTCGGGGATGCGATATCCAAAGTTATTTTGTTGAATTATTTGAGCCATTAGATCTATTTTTTTCTACATGCATGTAGATTTTGGATGGAATCCTTTATGTCAATATGTGCATTTATCCCCTCTTCTTCCCTTTCCACCTTTGGATCTGGAGGCATCAGTGAAGGGTTTTGGGTACCCTTCCTTCTTCGGATTTGCATGATCTTTCCTTTTGTATTTATATTTGGATTTATGATATTGATGGCTGCCATATTGCACAATAAGTGGATACGTCTTTGGGAATTTGATTTTTCCAATGTTGATGAGCTTGGTTTGCTCTTGTGTCAGGGATTCGATAAAATCCTCAAGAGAAGACATCTTCCAGGTGGCTCTAGAGGAAAATTTGACTGAATGGAATGTGGATATAAAGATGAAGAATTTAGGACCAAGTTTGGAGAGAATGGTGAGAACCATTTGTTTCTCCTCCTTAGATTTATCAACCCCGCAAGCTTTGAGTTGCGACAGTAAATCCTTGTATTTTGTAAAGAAATCTTGGAGATTGTCGAAGCTTTTTGGATCCAATGTGAGAAATTCCACCTCAAGCATGTGTTCCCTCATCTCATTCTATTTTCCAAATATCCCTTCCAAGGTGGTCTAGGCTTCATTGGGGGTTTTACAGGAAGATATGTGAAAAAGGAGATCGAGAGAGATGAGATTGAAAATTGTTCTGCATGCTTCATCCATTCAATTTAGATACTTGGATTTTTCTATGACTGATGTCGGTTCTGTCTCTGTATTCAAGGTTAACCTGTATAATCTGCTGGTTCATAGATGCATGATTATTCTCTCCTTCCATTCAAAATAATTGTAAGGTGTAAGGATGAATTCTTTTGGGAATTCCATTTTTCCGCTGTCTTCAATCTTTGGTACCTCCAAAAATAATTTGGTGTAGCTTTTACTTAGCAGTTTGTTGGCTTTGATACCATGTAAATGTGTTGAACTTGCACATAATATATCTAGATAGAAAATACCACACACATTTGTAGAGAGAAATTGAGAAAGAAGAAGCAAGAGAGAAAAAATGGAAGAATTCTCATTAACCGTAATGAATAATGAATGATTTACACATGATATACTCAGTATAACTCAACCAATGCACACTAGAGGTGAATCCAATGCGTCATAGTGGTGGTATAGAGTGATATAGTCACACAACAATAGTTACAGGAGTGAACTTCCACCTAGTCTAGTCTCTCGGGAAGTTATGGGAGTGAACTGCCAGCAAGTCTAGTCTCTTGGGCAGTTACGAGAGTGAACTGCCACCTAGCTGAGTTAACTAGTCTACAAGTCTTTAGTTAACTGTCTGAAACATAGTGAAGTGAGGAGGAGATCAGGTAATCATGGTTAATGCGCTAGTTTGGTGATGATACCAAGGATAATGCACATTAGCTGGTGACGATCCCAATGTTGCATGGTGACAAAACCAATGCAGTATCTAGACTCCACTCAACTAGTCAAACTGAAGAGAATATTCTCCCTAAAATTTAGGAGACTGGATAAAGACTAATAAACATAGGAAAAACCTTAGGAAAAATAAATCCTAGGTGTGTGTGAAGTAACTCCAACAAAAAGGTGCAATTTAGGTTCATTTTGGGTGGTAGTTGTGGAATATTCTCCTTGTTATTTCTAGCAAACTCTTGTTGTGACTCTTAACTAATATAAATAGTCAGTTGTGATTCATATTGCATTATTCAATCCTAGATTATAGCAATTGATCCATAACCAGAGGGATTTCCATTTCGATGGAGGAAGTTCTAATTGGGCCCTTTTGTCAAGTAAACTTTTGAAGTTGACAGGTGATATTCCTAGTGTTAACATGAAACTATCAATTAAATAGCCTTTATTTCTAGGGAAGTATATTGAATTATTTATATTAAAGAAAGCCTCAATTTGGACATACTATCTATATCCTTTTAATTTTATTATACATTAGTATTGTTCACAATTGGCATGATACTCAAAGATAAGGTTCTTCCCAATGAAATGTCCTCCTAGGTAGTTGCAAAAAGAAACACAATTGTTAAAAATGTTCGGTGTCAAGTACATATCATTCCATACATGTTTGAATGATTGTATTTTTTATAGATGCAAATATAGAATCAATAAGAAATGATTAGAATTTGCACATTGATCAATATTGCAAATAATAAAAGAAAAGAAATAGGCCCTCCACATAAGGTGATGTTAACAATGGTCAAGGAGCCTCTTCTAGGGTTTGACATTAGAGCATCAAATTATGGTTAGGATAGCAAGGTGGGAGGAAATAGGCAAGGAAAATATGGTAGAGGGATTGACATGCTCAATGGAAAGTAGGAAATCTAGGGTATAGGTAATGCCAGAGGTACTGGCAGGCAAGGAATCCATGAGTCAAATGGAACCGCCCTCATCCAAGGACATTTATCCAAGGGGAAGCAAGAAAGGCTAAGGTAATGGGGGTAGTAGGAAAGGGGAAGGATTATACTTTGAATACATGTGTAGAGCAACAAAGACAGGACATTAGTGCTATAGATCTAATTAGTAGAAACAAGAACAAACTGGAAGGATGCCCAAAAAGACAATAAACAACCCTAGATATGAAGTTACATCAACCACGATCAGGGGTCACATAAAATATATGAAATATTGTGCAATGATAGAGAATTTCATGGGAATTTGTCCCTTAGAAAAGGCTCTAATAAGGTGTATAAACTCGAGATAGAAACCCAAAGGGCGGGTGGATATGAAGCTAGGGTCCAAGGGTTTCTTCACTGTCATTTTTGCAAGTGTTGAAGACATAGAAGGGGTCTTTGAGAAAGGACCATACTTTTTTAATTCCATAGGATTATATATAAGGATATGGACAAAGAATCTCATCCTAGAAAAGGAATATTTCATAATATCTCCGTTGTGGATTCAACTATACTCGTCCCCTCAAGAATTTTGGGATGAAGAAATATTGGTGGGAATAGGAAATACACTGGGATCCTTTGTCCAAACCTCAAAAATCACCAAAATAGGTAGATATACTAATTATGAAAGAACTTGTGTTTATATGAATGTTTTGGGAGCTCTCCCAGAATCTATATGTGTTAGCTTCCAAGTTTCAAAATGGTTACAAGCCCTAAACTATGAACACATACTTTTATGTTGTAGGAAATTCCATGAGCATGGCCATTTGTTTATGGACTTCTCTCTAAATTCCACAACTAACCTCAAAAAGCAAGAGGAAAGGGATGACAAGGAGGGTTTTGTTAAGGTACCAAGTAAAGGAAAGTCTGGAAAAAAACATTCTATCCAAGCAACTAATTATAACCCTAAAGTAACTGATAGTTTTGATTATTTAGTAGAAGAACATGATCCCACAAAGACAAATTCAGGAGTGGAGGAATCAACAATGAAGGAAATGAATCCTCCCTTAACCAAACCAGGTGAGACAAAGAACCAAACAAAGGATGCAAGCCTGAGACCAATAGAGGGAGATTCATAAGGCAATGCGTATCTATAATTGGGTGAAGAGGAAAAGGAAAAATCCAATTAAGAGAAGGAGGAGTCATAACCAACAAAGTATATGGACATACAGGAGATAGATCTACCAACACTCATTAGATTGTACAATGAAAACATATTAACAAAGATATTAGAAGAAGATATTCAAGCCTTATAGAGAGAACTCTTGAAAGGGAAAGCCAAAATTGGATCATCTTCACAAATTTAGGAAACCTCATTGGGTTTGGGAATCAAAATGATGCAATTCAAACTACAAAAAAAATTAATAGAGGAAGAAAAAAAAGAGGCAGAAAACCTAGGAAGAAAAAAATCCAAGAGGAGGGTTCCCATCTACTAGACTTTGGACAAGTGTCAACTATGTCGAATAAGTACTTCTTCACTCAACTTAAAGTTTAATTATCAATATCAAATCATGGAACAATAGAAGGGTTAATGGAAAGAGTAAGAAAAGGTTGGTTAAGAGAATAATTATGAAATACCTATGCACTATTTTATGATTCAAGAAACTAAGTGTGATATGCAAGTAATGAAAAAATTTACCTCAAGATTCTAGAAGGGTCGTGATTTAGTAGCTATTAGTGTGGATGATTTCTCAGGAGGTCTGACCATTGTTGGGTATGTGTTATATTCTTTGCACAAACAACGTCACGTGAAATTCATTTCATTGTACACAACAGAGGGTGACAACCCCCCTTGTCTGGAGGGTTGCAGGGGGCAAAGCCTCAAATTATTTTGAACAGTTTTTTGCATCCATTTTTTAGCCGGTTTCAACGCATGATTTTTTCTTTTGGCGGTTTTGTGGTGCATGGGAGGATTTCTGGCTTATCCCATGGTTTTCTAATTAGGGTTAATGAATTAGGGTTGTATTCTAATATGTTTCAATGGATTATAGGTTTTGGATGCCATGGGATCCTATATATATTGTATTGTAAACAATGAAGTTAGATGATGATGAATAAGTATTAGAGGTGCAACTCTAAACAGGTCGTTGGTTTTATTGGTTTGGGTTTCTAGGGTAAATCTCTATATATATGTGTGATTGCAATTGTGTTATTTTGTGTTTTTAAGAATCTATGTGTGAATTGCATTACTGTAAAAAATTTAAAACTTACAACCATTCTATGAAATCCAACCAATATAATGCTAGAAAAATTCATAACAAGAAGTCAAATCGTATCGACAAGTTTCAAGGAGATTGGATCGACAATGGGAGGTATAATTAATAATGTTTATGGATCTAATTTTATGCTCGCAAAACTGGATTTTCTAAAGATAATGCAGAATATAAGTGTAATGACAGGTCAAAATCATTGGATTATTGGAGGGGACTTTAATATGAAAACCTCATTGTGTGAAAAAAGGGGAGGCACAAGGTGGCTATATGAGGATAGTGTTCTCTTTAAAGACACCATTTCAAAGATAAAATTGGTATATATGACAACCAACAAGGGTTGTCACACCTAAAATAATAGAGGAAGGGGTAAAAGTCAGATAACAGTAAGGTTAAATTGCTTCATTATATCAGAATCCTTTATACAATTGAGAGTTGCATTCAAATCATAAATATTACTTGGGGTGGGATCAAATCACTAGCCCATAAGCATGACTTTGGATAGTCTACACTCCCCCCCCCAAAAAAAAATATAAAAAAAAAATCAAAATCCTTTATATTTGAAATTTTTTGGCTTGATCACTCTAACTTCAAAGTAACATAAAATAGTGGTGGAAGGAGGTAGATTCACTTAAGGGATCATCCATGTTTTGACTTTAGCAACAACTTATAAATATGAAATCCAAATTAAAGCTTTGGAAAAAAACTATCTTTGGAAACAATTTTCAGGGACAACAATATCTAGAAACCAAAATGGAAGAGGTTTATAATGCCACCATAAATTAAGGAAGGATTGATGAGCTAGCAAGCAAAGACAAAAATTCAAAGGAACATATTGAAATAAAGGAAAATTAAGAAGAATTCATGTGTAGGAAAAAATCTAAAATAAGATGGCTTAAGGAAGGAGACAAAAACATCATATTTTTCCACAACTCAATGATCGATTGCAGGCACCATGGTAAAATTGTTTCCCACAAAGTGTCAATGGAGAGAAACTGGAAGAACCCAAGGATATTGAAAATGAACTAAAATTTTATTATCTCCATCTCCTCTCAGAATCAACAATTAATAGGTAGTAGGCCATGAATTCCATCTTAAACCATGCCCCTTGGGTAGCAACTCCTAAACAAATGCAAGCCTTATGAGAGAATTCACCATGGAAGAATTCAAAATAATAATTATGGAAATGGTAGCAGGAAAGTCACTCAAGCCTAGCGGGTTCATTACAAACTTCCTCTAGAACTAGCGAGATATCATTGGTGAAAATGTATGGATAATGGTGGATGATTCAAAATCCTCACAAGACATCCTGCAAGAATTTAATTCCACCTTTCTCACTCTCATACCCAAGGAAGACATGGCTAAGGCTTGGGACAATTTTGGACCTATCTCGCTATGCAATGTTATATATAAGATCATATCCAAGGTCATAGCCAATAGGCTAAAGCTGGTCATGTCCCATATAAATTCACATGAGCAAGGAGGATATATTGAAGGGAGACAAATTGTTGATGGCACCATGTGTGCATTTTAAACCTTTACAATATAGAAATGCACATACATATTCTTTAAAAAACATAAAGAAAATAATAGCAATCACACATAGTACTCGGAAATTTACCTTGGAAACCCTTAACCGAGAAAACCAACAAAATGTTTAGAGCCAAACCTCTAACTTTCATTGTATTAACTTCACCATTTACAAACACAATATATATGATCATGTGGCTTCCAAAACCTTAAAACATTGACTTGGATTAGATTACAACCTTAATTCCTTAACCATAATTAGAAAACCACGGGTTGGAAAACTATTTGCAAAAAATTGCCCAAAAATGGACCAAAAACAACCCATTTTATTTTCTAGTGTCTCCACCCCCAAAATCCCTGACAAGGTGGGTTTTTGCTCCCACTACACCCAACAAAATGTATCACTCATGACTTTAATCATGTAAATAATATAACACATGCCCAACATTCTCCCATTTGTTGTTTTCTTTGCATACAGGGGCCTCGGGGATTACATGATCAACAATTCAGTGAAACAATGCCCATTGTTTCTCTACACCAAGGGAACTTCTCAATGCTTACAAAATTTTTCAATGTATCTATAATATTCTTCAAAGTTTCCACCTTCACCAACGAAACCTTATATTCAAGCATGTCTCTCACAAAGTGATACTGAACATCAACGTGCTTTGTCTTAGAATGATAACATGGGTTCTTTTCCAGAAAGATTGCACTCTAATTGTCACAATCTAACCTTATAGCTCAATGCACAAACCCAATACTTGAACACAACCTCTATAATGATACAACTTCCTTACTTGCATGAGTATATTTCAGGTATTCAACTTATGTAGTTGAGAGTGTTGCTACATATCGTCTCTTGCTCATCTAACTGATTGCTCCTCTAAATAGGTTAAACACATAACCACTTGTAGATATTTTGCGATTGATATCTCCATCCTAGTCTACGTCAACAAATCCATGTATCTCCAACACACTGTCTGCACTAAGTCTTTCTTTGTAGAAAATTCCATAATCTATAGTGTCATGCAAATACCTGAAAACCCTCTTTATGGTTGTCCAATGTTTCTTGCCTAGTTTTGACATATACTTGCTCAAATATCCCACTGAATATGCAACGTATGGTCTAGTACAAACCATTTTGTACATAAAGAAGCCAACAATACTAGGATAAGGAACACGAGACATGTCCTCTTCCTATTTCCATTTCATGGGACATTGATCTGCAGATAACATTACACCTACATGAATATGGACCTCGATTGATTTATATTCTTGCATATTAAATATTTGCAATATTGTTTCAACATATTTCCTTTGATTCAACCAAAGTTTCCTGTTTGCTCAATCTCTTTTAATTTCCATGCCCAAAATAAAATTTGCAGCACCAATATCTTTCATATCAAATTTAGAAGAAAATTGAGTTCTTACCTCCTTGATGATTTCCTTATTGTTTCCAATCAACAACATATCATCAACATACAACACCACATAAAAAAAGTGATATCCAACTAATTTGAAATACACACGGTG